>JAZAYU010000796.1:0-150853 GCA_038501625.1 Corbicula japonica | reverse complement strand
GTGAAATAAAGGAGTTCTAATCAAACAGAATATTACAAACTTTATTTCAGGAAGTTATAGTAGGGCAGTTAAATATTTTGTTCGTAAAAACAAAATTCAGTATTAAATGCATAAAGATCATTGTAATTTTGACATAACCCTTTTCAGCTGCTCCGAAAATTTTAAAAAGACAACATATTTACAGAGAAGAAAAAAGTTGGCTTTATTACTGCTTGCAATAAAACTTTTACAACAAAAGCTAATAATCTCTCTACTATAACTTAACATGGAGTGATTCACCTTGAAAAATTCAGCACCTTTTTCAATTTCAAGAACTCGAAATCGGATTTAAGACTGGTAATTATAGATTTCAATCTTGCATGACCCCCAACAAGGTTCATCCATTGACTGCTTAACGTCGTTTTAAAGTACAATATGCAATCACTTACCGTACGCTCAAATTATCGTAACAAATATTACAATGTCTGAAAACACAAGTCAATCTGTATTAAACACTTACGTCGTCGATGTGTTGAGACGAAATTGTCATCTGTGACCATGTCCTGAACATAGGGTAACCGGAGCCTTGCCCTGAATGTAGACAACTCAAGTTACACAGCTGTATTTTTGTTGTTCACTGCCGTATCTGACGGAAACTATGTAACCATTGCTTTTGTTGAGACATTTGGAATATCGTTTTTTTACCGAATATAATATAAAATAAACTCGTTATATAAGACAGAGATCTCAATGTTTGTGACGGAGATGAATGAAAAAAATAATTGCCTTTCAGAAATATTGAATTTCTCGCTAATATCAAGAAAAAGGGAAATATGCATATCAGGATTCGTCACAATCACAAAACACAGCCTACCCACGCAGGGAAAAACAAGAAAGGAGATGTGAGCATATTTTTGTAAGTATTTCCAATTCAAGACGACACAAACAACGAAAATAGAACCCTTGGGGTTGCCGCCTTTGAACGGTCAGTGGCAAAACAGTTTGTCACTGGAAACCAGTTTCTAGGGTTCACCAACCTCACACTTGCCCCAACAGGTTCTCATATCACAAAACAAGTTGTCTCAATCAAATAACTCCAACCCACCCATCAGCTAAATGCAAAAGCACACAAACATATAAAACATAAGAAGCTAATAGAATTGAATAGCATATGGGGCGGGTACTGAATAATCTTACCGAGACCAGAGCTCTTGGAGTAAAATTAGATTAGCGATGACATGGATAAAAGAAACAAATCGAGCTTCTCGGTTCTTATACAAGATTTCCCCATAAACCTTCATAAACTCTCAAACCCCTGCCACCGTCGTGCAACATTGCTTCACGGTCAAGTTTGCTTCAATGTTCAACATGAGACAACTGTATAGGTGAATGTAAACATGTAAACTGTTATAGAGATAATTATTGATCAAATGATCACCGTGTTTACATTTTTGGTTTCCTGGAGTTAACTGGAAGTTGGACTGGTACTTAATCTTCTCATGTGATCCATAATCTTCACGCGGTCTAACACTGTAATGCAATCAAAAAAATAATAAAACGGAAGTTGATATGTGAATCGCAGTGTATAACATTTAAGCGATGTACACCCTTTAACATTTCCATTACCTAATATGATATTTAAACACGTTTTTATTTTGCTTTACATGTAACACAGGTTAAATACAAATACATGATATATTGTTCATAAAAACAATCAAACTTACTTACCGCTGAATCTTGTTCTTGCCTCTTTTACATCTAACACACAGAAATGTCGTCACGGCAGCAACAACGATAAGCAAACCTCCACCAGCTGCACCACCAATTATTGCAGACCAGTTTACTTGCAATGCAGAATTGTCAAATATGAACATTTTGTATTTACTTATACTTCCAAAACGTACTATTTAAAATTAAGGTTAGTACAATAAAATGAGATAAACTATCATATCTAATTAGTTAAACACAGACTCAACAGAAATGAAACAGAAATGATTTTCTTAAAAATTTATTTTGTATTGGTCTTCTGAAACATGCAGAATGAAAAAGGTGTATTGGTCTTCTGATACATGCAGAATGAAAAAAGTGCATACCTGGCTTGCCTTCTAGCCTATAAAAGGAAAACGTTTACATGTCAGTGAATATTCAAAAGAATTAACAATAGTTGTAGATATCATTAGGATTTACTGGCCCATTTCAGTGCTGGTATCAAGGTTGTTGAGCACAGTATTTGTGTTTGTTAGAACTGCAAAAGTGTATAAATTTCAAGTGGTTGTACCATACAGTCCAGTTAAACTTTGGAGTTCGTTAAATTCTTCTTTACAACTTGCTTATTTTACGTTTATGTGTATGTAATACGCGATGTTGTATCGTCAGAACCCCATTTAAGTCATATATTGTAGTTTAAACTTTAGATCTGCCTGTATAGAGTCTAGTCTTCCATTTACAAGTGCACCTGACGTCAGCATTAAAGGTTTCATCAACCCTGTAATATGTACATCATTTTGGTGGATATATTAATGTTTTATGAGGTGTGTGCGGCAAGTAATGTTTTCAAACTTATATAGAGTTACGACAGTTGGTAGTATGCGATCAGCATGCTAAAGATCCAAAAACCTGCAAGAGGTATTTTGTATTTACATCTTTGATTAGCACATTGTTGTGATTGATTAAAACTAATACATGCCGGATCGATACATCAATCACAGACTATTTTGACTGCAGTTAGCTCTTGTATTCTATTAAAACAGATATTAATTTTTCAGAACTGCTACAGAGTATGGGTGTTGTATGAAATGGGCATTAATCAATTTTTTGAAATGGGAAGTTATCAGTTTTTGAACGGATCCGCTCCTCTTGTTTTCTCCTTTTATTTTTTAAAGGTCGAACGCATATTTAATATTTTCTTACGAATACTAAATAATTACCTGCAGATGGGCATGTCTGATTCGACTACACAGCGGTAATTGTCAACGCATCGCCTAATACCTTCGTACACATCACATAGTCCCATTCCTTTGTATTGTTCTACAAATTAAAAATGTAGTACTTGATAAAAACATTAGACTATAAATCAATAATAACTAGAAAATGATGTTTTATTCGATCGAATTTGTTTACATATTATCTATATAAAGACATAGACACAATTTAGTTTGATGCAGTTAAAATAGTTTGTCATAAGAAAATGAAAAATGAGTCTTTTCTTGTCATAAGAAAATGAAAAATGAGTCTTTCACCCAGGTAAGATATATTATTTTCTATTTATTGCTTGTTAAACCACACGAAGAACATTTAAAGCGGCATTACTTCAATTTAACCCGCTCTTGTATGAAATATTACGTGTATACATGAACTATAGGCACAAATTTGCAGCATTAGTTCGGGCTTATATAATTTTAATTTACTAAAATTAATTTGGTCAGCGCGACTAAAAGCGAAAGTAAGATTTCCGAAACGTCACAGAAATCGAGATCGCGCATGAAGTGGTCTCTTCGTCGGTGCTAAATATAGCTCCATTATATTTAGCTTCTTAAAAGTTCGTTAACGATAATTTAACATTATCATTGAAAATCCCGTCTATAAGAAAGAATTCGATCGGACCTTGTGTGTTCTGTTAGAGAGTTTATATATTGGAGTCTATAAATATATCAAATATGATTTTTCAATGGTATATTCTTACTTAAGTTTAGGACTCGGGCTTTAAGTAAACTAGAGGCATCGACCTATTGTGATACGTTAACAATGTGGGTGACGTTTTGAAGTAACATTAGGTCAGAATTTTTCTGATTTGCAAATTGGAATTGATTCAATCAAGGTACTATTACAGGTTTTCGAATATGAAATTGAAATTGTTAAATCCAAAAGGTGGCCGAAACTCCAAAGGGCATTAAAGTTTTCCCTCTGATCTTTCCAATGGGGTAATCTACGGGTTCTATTTTCTTTAACAGTTTATGTACGGGATGTGTTATTGGGTTACTTGCTCCCCTCTGACTCTGTGTTAAGAGGTTGATTTCAACTCTTAGAATCTTTTTTAATGTACTTATTATTTAAGTTCTCTATGAGCTCTTAAACTCTCATTACTGATTGATACTTTTAAATTGTTATTTGGATCATTTATTTAAAAACAAATAATACTTAATCTTAAAGGTACAAACTACGTAATAGTTTAATGGAACCTGAATGCTTTTCAGTTTCATTTAACTGCAAGTCCTCTCTTCTTTGATACATGGCTGCACTGGTTCAGACTGTTTAAGTAGGTATTTAAATATTTTTTTCGAGTGTGTGAACAATGTTACCAGGGAACACTTGTTTGATATGTAGAACTGTTGAAAATTTAGTATCTGGAAACTGTACCATCTACCCTTGCCGATAATTCGGACAAAGGTTCTGCAATTCCACGTTTGTATTTTATTGTATTTAGCAATAAATTCCCTAACTTCAGTATGCTTACAACAGGTTATGAACTTCTTAGTTCTCCGTGTAACAATGGAACACTAGGGTTATATTTTCAACCAGCACTTTTACACGAGGACCACATCTGTGCTTTGATTACACAAACATTTTATTTGAACATTAAGAGCTTTTGTTCAGGAGGAATGTCTTATCTGAAACCATGTAATGTTTCAATAGTTGGATATTATAATGTCAAGAACGTATCATGTTATTTAACAACATTATTTAATAACATTAATTTATATGCATGAACGACAAGATACAACTAGACCTTTTACATTTAATGTGAACAATCATCAACATAAGAACTATGCACAGGACTTAAACTGTCTCTTGAATTCATTTTCGGCACAAAAATATAAATGTGCGTTACTTGTGTGTCGTTTAGTCGGAGATGTGGCGGCGGCATATTTGGTAGCGTGTTTGAATTTAATGGGCTAGACGCTGCGGCCATGTACGTGCTTATTCGAATACCAGGCTAAGCTTGTATCACTTAAGTCCATATAAATAGAATGAACTAATTAGTACCTGCCATGGCGATAACATCCTGTCCATCAAAAACTAGGTTTGACCCCTTTCCAAGATCCCATAAAGCTCTTGCTAATTTTGATACAACAGAATTACTCTGTTCAACAGAAACCACGTTGAAATCAACATCTATGCTTCCAAGCCTTAAAATAATAAGATAATGAAATAGTATGTTCTATCGTTACTTCGACATTATGTTAACCTTAAAATAATCCAAAAAGCTATTAAAATATTCATCAAAAATTACTAATTGTAATAAAGATAAGCAGAAAACATTGATAATTATCAAACACGAAAAATGTTTTAATTGATTGTGTTCATGGTCATCAATAAAAATGGTTTTTACAACCAACGTCTGATTGGAAACCCAGTATTAATACAAAATTAAAATAAATGTTTTATTCATCCAAAAAGTTAAAAGCGTGACAGTGAACATAAAACCATTAATGTTTACTCTAATGTTAATAAAAGTATACCTGTTTTGTCACCAGTTATGAAGTGGTTTGCCATAAGCCAATAGAAATAAAACGTAAACAAAAAAGTCTAAATAACAAAAGACAACATAATGTTGAAAGAGGTGTTATGATAAATAAATCAGTAGATGGATCAGTTAAACCAATTGCCGAAACTGGAAATGGAAACCATCCATATAAGGGCCGAAATATAAAGTCAATTTGTTCATTATCTTTATACATATGTATCTTGTTGAACTACTGTCATATTTTAACGTAAAACTTCTAATCGTTGCGAAATGACAACCGGTATCGAATGTTAGTTAAGCTCTACCTTTGATAAAGAAGAAAGATATAAATACATGTAATACAAACTCCCAGAAAGGTCTCAAATGCAACTAGTATGTTAAAATGTTAACATAAAACAGTGTCGATTGAAAAAAAAGGAATTTTATAGGTAAAGCCGTATCAGACTAGAAAATACGACACCAAAGAATCAAGATTTCCACGTATCTGGCCTCAAAAAAGCGCTTGTTGACTATATGTGTTCTACATGGTACATGTTTAAATTTATTTTTTGAACATTTGTGAAAATATTAGGAAAACATGCAGTGCGTTTATTTGCACTGTATGGTTTTCTCCTATTGTCACTTATTAACAGAAAAGTAAAACAGAATTTGTTTAAAAGGCGTAAGGACCTAAGCGTGTTCTTGATACGGGGATCAGGTATTAACATATAACAAATACCGTATGTCCTTTAGAATGATGTCGACAGCTGTGTAACGTTTGAAATAGTCCACCAGCTAAACAAAAACAAAATACACTCAACCGTTTTATTTTATCAAACTCTAAAGGTTGACAATGTTAACCAATATTTATCGGTCATCAACGACACATTGTTTTACCCAATAGTGTCTATAACCGTAATTATTTTCATCTCAGTTTAAATGAGTTCAATCAGTTTATAGGGGTTTCTTTTAAATGCAAAAGGGAAAATATGAAAAGAAAACAAACATAAATTTCTTACACTTTCTCTGACTTTACTTTCCACTTCATCATAAATATTAGATGAGCTGAGGTTTGTTCCTTTGGGCAAGTCATGCTCAATTTTCACACTCACTTGGACGACTAGAGCTTCCTCTAAAAAATGAAATCGGTTTTGGATTCAGTTAGGAAAACTGAGTACAAGTCCGTGTTATAAAATATCACTGATTTCTTAGAAGTAGTTAATGTAGATGCTCTTTTTTTCATCTACGTGATGTTAGTGTCTTTATAAAGTGATCTTTGCCCAAAGTTATATAACGAGCATGGAAACCAGTCTCAAATCTCAAGCATCTGATTGGCTGAAATGGCGACCAGTCATTCCAATCTCAGTTTTATAACCTTTAGCCCTGAACCAGGGATGACCACAGTAGATAGACATACACATCTATGAATCGTTATTTCCAGAAGAAAACTCCGTTATGCGAAAACACTTGTAACAAGAGGACATTAACACGTTCCATTCACAATGTTTTTATTATAAGTGTTGCATTGGCAAAGCAACGTGTATCTGTCTATACTTCTACTGTAATATACTGTTTATTTATAAATCAAACTTAAATGAGTTAACGTTATACTTGAATGTCACTTAAAATAGCTTGCGAATAGCATTTTCAGAGGATTTCTAACGGTGTTGTGAACCGCATTGTTCTTCACTTTTTTATATCTTCGATTTTATTATGATTTTTGTCTGCCTCTCACATAATTTACAGCAGAAACGTTTATGGGCCATGTTTAAGCTCCGAAAAAGTTTTCGCACCGAATATTCTTCTGTTTGCGAGACTGGGTTTACTAAATTATTTATATATATTTATTTTTTCTATAAAGTAGTACGGTACTTAATAAATAGATTCATCATCTTTAGAATAAAAAAGTTACCAAAGGTAGTATAATAAAAAAGCCACTAAACGCTCACCACGACAACCGCCTTCAGATTCTTCAAATCCGATATTGCAGAGACAATCGTACGAGCCCACATTGTTCACACATCTGGAATTAATCTTTGTCTGACAGACATTGGCGAAATCAAAACACTCATCAATGTCGAGCGAACAGTCCGACCCGGTCCAGCCCTTTTAAAATAAGTAATTGCTTCAAAGTACTATCTGTTTTTACATTGTTTATTTTATTCAATGATTACAAAACGTCTTCAAATAGATGAAAAGGGAACTTTGAAAGCCATCAAACACGACAAATATGAAAATATTGCAGGCTCGGTTTGATTGAGCCTGTTCATGGACAGTAATGGAAATGCAAATTACTGCCCCGGGTTGAGCGCAACTCAATATTTATACCAATAAACAGTACAATTTTGATCCATCCCAAACGATGGTATTCATATGGCGGTGAACATGGAACCTTCAATGCGGTATTAAAGAAATATGTCATTATGTCTATGTTGTTTTTTTAATGGAGGTTTACAGTTTTGAAAATTGTAGCAAAGTTCTGAAAGCTAGTGCACGCTTGAAACAGAAAGTAAATTCTTGGATAATGTAATGTTTTTGATGTGCATTTATTTCGTGTTAATATGGTCGTAATATTAGCATGCGCTTGGGTTTCTGAATGGGTTCCTTTCTTGTTAATTTTACGTGTTATTTTCCAAAATCCCACAGTGTTTCCCATTCAAGTATTTTATAACACTGATATAAGAATTATATTAGATATTATGAAACTGTGTTGAGTTGCATATTTAAATTTACAACAAATTATTTGTTCAGAATACTTTTACATTTTCAACATGAAAATCATTACATTAATAAACGCAAACACTAAAATAAAGTGCGCGAATAAATTGCTTACGTTACAATTTGTGCCCACGCACACAACAATATGTCACTCTAGCCACAAAATTAAAAAAAAATCGACAAACAAATATAACATGGCGGCGAAACAACGTCATGCTTTCATTGCAGAAAGGCACACACAGGTATGTTTTTTGTCCAGCTACTTTAACATTTTTGTTTAAAATTTTCTTTTTGCACTTTTCCTCCATTTAATCTGCCAAAGTATTTTTTTATAGTTTTGAAAGCTTTCAAAATACGTGCACTTCATAATGCATTAATATATTTATTAGTCGAGACTGCTTGCACGCCAGAACAAACAAACGCATGCGGGCAACACGCTACATGCTCTCAAACATCCGGTGGACCGGTTTGTACTTGCGTAAAGGGCTTTGTTAACGTGACGTCGGAACATCGGAAACGGAGATCTTGCAGGATATAAATGTAGATCTTTGAACAATTGCCCCAGTTTTCTCAGACAACAAAAAATATGAGACATAAAGTGTGCGTGAGTAGTATAAGGGGCAAGCAATATTTTTCATTCAACACTTTTTAAATGCTTTATCACAACACAAAGTTTTTACCGCTTTGCAGACACAAGCTCCATTGATATCGTTGCAATCCTGAGTATTTTGAATGTTGCAAATGCACGTGGAAAAGCAATGTTTACCAAAGTGTCGGTCGTCACATTCTGAAAAATGTTGATTTTGGCTTTCAGATACACATAGAAGTATTTAATAACTGACACTATTAGCTAATAACTTATTTGTAACGTAGAGTGTAATTAGTAATGATAATTAATTAAATTTGCAGTAATATTTATTATTTGTATTTGTGTATTGATATACCTAAGTAACAAAAAAGTACATTCAGTATAATTGTTATGTTTTTGTACGAATTAACAGTAAAAGTGTTTAGACCTTCGCATCGGCCATTGCCGGATTTGAAATAGCCTTCATTGCACGCGCACAGGAAGCTTCCGAGTTTATTGTAACATTTAGAGTTGTCTGGGCATGCAGATGTATTCTGACATTCATCAATGTCCTGATTACAAGAGATTCCGTCCCATCCATACTTGCAGAAACACTTTCCAAGTACTTTGTCGCAAGAATACGTGTTTGTACGGTTGCATGAACAGTTATACCCACAATCGGCACCGTATGTCCAATTCTCACATTCTAATAAATAAATAATTAATCGAAAATCATTTGTTTTTCCTTCCAAAACAAATAGTAAACAAATTACTATCAACTTCTTCGTTTTCCAATTCAAAAATAATAGTGTTTTAAATTATTTTCCTAAAAGACAATATGGGTACATGTATATAGACTTGTTTAAGAAACTTCTTTTTCTCTTTCTTTCAATGATACAAATGAATTATATTATTTTTATATAACCCGTTAAAATCGATTTAATTTGTCGTCTGAACTCGTTTAATAATCCCATTGACCTCGAAATTGTCAGATGGTTTATTTTAATAATCATTCAATTGAAAAAGTCAGATAAATATTGACGAAAATGTCCAGGTTATCTCTCACTCTCTATACCCCTTCTCTCTGCTAGACAATATCTGACCTTGACATGTAGTATTGTCCTCTCTCAAATAGAATCCAGAAGCACAGGAACAAGTAAAGCTTCCGACAGTGTTGATGCAGTTCTGTGCACAAGGACTGACATTGTTCATGCATTCGTCAATATCTGAAAATAAATTATCAAAAATGAAATATCCACTATTCATCGGGAAAAAGACACAATTAAACCGTGTCCATTCGGTTTAATTGTGATTGCCCACTGTAATTTTAAAAGATAATTTGTGATGTTATTTAGTATATATCGTATAGGTCATTCGTTTATGTTATTGTGTAAATTCTGTCAAAGATTGTCTTGAAACGTGTTTGGATTACATTTCCAAGTCATACATCTTGAAAAGAACTGTAATCAATTAATAAATGTGTAAAAACAGTTCTTACCGTGACAACTTGACGTCACGTTAACAAAGCCCTTTACACAAGTACAAACCGGTCCACCAGATGTTTGAGAGCATGTAGCGTGTTGCCCGCATGCGATTGTTTGTTCTGGCGTGCAAGCAGTCTCGGCTAATAAATATATAAATACATTATGAAGTGCACGTATTTTGAAAGCTTTCAAAACTATAAAAATACTATTGCAGATTAAATTATGATCATAAACGCAAGACAAGAAGTAAGACTTGCTCGTAAATGACCGGTAAAATAAAACAGCTTAACAGAATCACGTTCTCAGAATTCTGTATGAAGTACAAATCATTTATGCTATTAAGTCTATTAAGAAAAGAACGTAGTTTAAAAACGTTTAGAGTTACATGTATGTATGTTGGATAAATTAACCGACAACAACGACAGTTGTTGAACCTTACAGACAAACGCTCAATAAGTTTGCATATATACACAATAAGTACAGACCAAAGCATGATCTTCTGTCGGTAACATTGAGTCGGTATCCGTCTTCACAGGAACATCTGTAGCTTCCGATAGTGTTCTCACAACGGTGGTCACATGCATGACTTCCCCGACATTCATTCACATCTGGAAAAACAAAAGTAAAAATCTCTTATTATTCTCAATCGTCGCTACTCTTTACATTTTTATTTTCATTCAAAACGTTGTAACAATTGTTAGGTCATATTTGTATGTTTCGTTGATTTCTCAAAGGTATCTGTGTTTTAAATTTTTTTTTATTTTTTCCATAACATCGATATTTGTGACACCTAAAGAAAAAAAACAACACAATAATAAACCACACAGCATGGCTGCCCCTTGAAATCGATCGGTCGCTAAACATTTCCTCTACAAGACGAAACTAGTAACTAGAGTGCAAGAATCGCACATTTTATAAATAGTTGCAGCTTCATTTCATACCAACCTTTGCATGTTCCTTCACCACTTTTCAGGAATCCTGAATGACATTCACATCTATAGCTACCGTCCGTATTTACACATATATGGTCACAGACATTTTTTGAAGGATCGTTGCACTCGTCAATATCTGTAACAGAATGTCATGTATAATTATATTTGCCAATTAATGGCTAAACCAGAGTAAGAAATATTCTAAATATATCCTGGTTCCACAACACGGCTCATTATGCATATTCATATTAACATTTAAAGGTATGGGTTTATAGTTCTAAATTTCTGAACGTATTCAACCGACTTTCACAATTACCCCCGACTACTGGATATAAGTAATGCGCTTACAGTTGGCGCCGTAGGCAGCCATGAAACTTTGGCTTATATTCCTCTTAGGTATCCATTTATACACCTGGTTAGAGAGGCAATTAAAGGCTTAATTTCTTGCTCAAGGAAAGACTGGGACTCGAAACTGGGACCCCTCGATCCTTAAGCGAGCGCTCTACCAGTGGACTACCGCTGCCTATTTGAAAGATCAATTAAAAATTAAACGGCATAATACACTATGAACTAATTGGAACAGTAGGATAAATGTAATAAAATGCATTCTTTAAGCAGAAGATCATGGCTGAAGGTTATAAAACTGAGTTTGGAAACCAGTCTCAAATCTCAAGCATCTGATTGGCTGAAATGGCGACAAGTCGCAATTTCAGCCAATCAGATGCTTGAGATTTGAGACTGGTTTCTATGCTCAGTTTTATAACCTTGGGCACAGGTATACCTTCACAATTGCCTGCATGGTTGACGTATCCGGACCTGCAGGAGCACACTGCACTGCCTAGAGTATTAACGCACACAGTGTTAGCAGCGGTACAGCTGACGAGTCCCATATCGCATTCATTCAGATCTTTGTCACATTGATTTCCAGCCCAACCACCAGTGCACATACAACCTGGAATTAAAAAAAGACATCAATCAACAGAAGTTAAATTACACAAAACAAATATACCAAATCTTTCGTTGTGTATTATTATTTTTGTAATAAATGGTACATAGAGCTCTATATGCCTTTGCCACAATAGGCGATTTCAGATACGAAATATGCACTTGTTTTTTTTCATTTAAAATTATAAATAACAATAAATGTCATGATATTTGGCCGCATTGTTTAAGCTATTATTCCGCTGTTAACACCAATTCCATATACATAGTGCAGTTATGGGACTTTCTACGGCAATTTTACCCAGTGTCTACAAAATACATGTAGTGTATTTTATTTATATATTGTAAGAAGAGTTACCTGTTGTTTTGCTGCAATATCCGTTGAGGCAACTACATGTTTGCGAACAATTCAAACCGAAATGGTATTCATCGCATTCTGCAAATAAGTGCCGGTATATGACTGTGCCCAAGGTTATAAAACTGAGCATGGAAACCAGTCTCAAATCTCAAGCATCTGATTGGCTAAGATGCTTGAGATTTGAGACTGGTTTCCATGCTCAGTTTTATAACCGTGGGACTAGGTTTATAAGGTTAAATTCAGTATGCATGTGTCAAAGCAAAATTTAGTATAGGGAGGACAAACACTGCAGTAATGTTGCGAAAATAAGCTGTTAATTTTAAAAAAAGAAATTGCTGGCCAATTGTTCGGAAAAGTTGTAATCTGCCGGGTGTTTGCACCCTCAGTTCAGACTAAATGTTCGTAATGATATAATAACCAAGAAAATAAAAAAAACAAAACAAAATCGAATGTCGTTTGACCAAACTCTGCTACTGTAGCAATTAACGTCTATAAACCGGTTACTTATACCAGGTAGCAGCTAGTCTACAAGATGTCGAGACTTTAAGAAAATTCAGTAACATTTGGACATAAGTTCTGAACGTTTAGAGGCTTAGGTCTTGGTCATTGAGTACCCATTGCCAGCTAGTTTGCTGAACAATGCTATAAGCTACTTATGTTCGATATGTTTGTGTTCTTTTGCATGCATCATTTTCGAGTTGATGGTCGAGCTAAAGCAATTCACCAAGACAAAATATACTGTTTTGTTCATGAGAGAACCTTTTGGAGCAAGAATAAGGTTGGTGCACCCTAGAACCTGGTCTTAACCCTCAGTGGAAAATTAGTTTATATTTATGCATTCAGTGCACAACACAATGTGCGTGAATTTTACAGAAAAAAATGCATGAAATGGCTCCAAAACGTTTGAATATTACGTGACGTATTACATCATATACCAAACATGAGCCCGTTTTCTAAACGTTCTCATTTGGTAGGTTATGTGCGTTTGCGTAATAGCGTTAAAAAATCAGTGAAAATAAAAATGATATTCCACTGTTTGAAAACAGTGAAATACCACTTTTATTTCACCGGGAAAATTCTATAATTCGCTGAAAAGCATAAAATAAATTAGTAGAATGGGCAAATTCAAGATGTGGTTGCAAACGTTTATATTAGTATCTGATCTTTGTCAAATGGTTTTAACTCGATGTATAATCACAAACGAACTATTTTACTATTGGAGAGGAAATATTCAGAATCATTTGACACGGAAATGTATTAGAAGGGGAAGAATATTAAGAAGAAATACCTGAGCAGGTGCGTCCGTCATTTTCGAGTTTACTTCCATAAGGACATTTACAAAGATAAGATCCATCAGTATTTACGCACTGTGCAGATACAGAACAATGGTTTTTGCTGGGGTCTTCACACTCATTCACATCTTAAATAAACATGAAGTATTATTAATAACTAGTGCGAAATTGCCAAACATTAAGAATATAAACATTTTTAATATGAATACGTTGTATGTTGATATGTAGCCATACAGAGCATCACAACCAATGTAAGAATGTAAGACCTCTGTTACTATTTGACAATAACCTTACGCATAACAATAAAATATTTTTGTCAATTAAGATTTCAAATAAAAACAATTTTAATCTATGGGAAAAAAATCATTAAAGATGATAAAAATAAACTATATAATATCCAAGTTGCAGGTCAGCTAAGGGTTAAAAGTTTAAGTTACATAACCATTTTACATAAAATTGATTGTTTTCCATAAATAAGTAAAATAATACCTGAGCAACTTTGATTGTCTGGTCCCAAAGAATAGCCATCGTAACATCTGCATGTTACTCTGCTTCCTTCCAACAAATAGTAGTGAGAGCAGGTCAGAGTTTTTCCACTCGGGAATCGGTCGAGTTCTTAAATCCATTATAAATAAAAATCGTTAACTTAAATATGACATTACAATTTGTTATTGTTATCTAGTTCCAAAACGTTTATAAATATTTTAAATACAGTTCATCTACACTTAATATATCACAATCTTAACAACATTTACAATGTATCATACAAATATTGCTCATCTTTGCTCTTATTCCTATGCTTGCGCTCTTTTTTACGATAAATATTTTGTTTAAGATATTAACGAACAAATTCTTACAATAACTTACGTTTCTCGCATGTACGCCTATCATCATTAAGCGTATATCCCAAATGACACGAACAACTGTACGTCCCTTGGTTATTGACGCACTTCTGTTGACATTTGTGTGTACCTAGACTACATTCGTCAATGTCTGTGGTTAAAATTGAAGACAGGTATTTACATTTAACTTTAAAGCCTGATCAAATATGTTAAATGTGGCACTATGTAACATCAAAATAACATTTCACTAAAAGATACTGAAATGCAATGATATGCTACTTTAGAGGAACGTTATTTTAGGCATGCGGGAGCTGGAAAAATGTCCTCCCGGATATTCAGCCAGAGCTGTTAGATTGTAATAAGAACGATCTTTGAGAGTCGTTTATCATGGAATGGTATTTATATTAAAATACACACTGATGGTTCAATATAAGCATAATGGTTGAGACGAATCATAATGAACTAAACAATTAATCATATCAATATCGAGTTAATCCCAACCCGGCTGGGTGGCTTGGGCGTCATCATGCATTGTTTTTATCGTGTCTGATGACATTCAAAGTTGCATTTCATCTATTATAGAAAAACTCCAGAGATAACATTTTCGAATTGTTCTCTACTTTGTTTCCAAGTCAGTAACCCATCGGGTTCTCACTTTTGTTTTGTTTGTAGCGTCCATATTGAGACTGATTATTTTAATACCAGACTCTTTTCTCCTCTCTTCTTTTTGGATTTGTTGAGAGGCTGTGTCTGCTGGATGTGGCCATTCCTGATAGGCATATTTCACTTTTTCCATACTTTGTACACATAAAAAGACATGCTTCTGATTTCAAACGAAGTGATACCTATGTAAATATCCGTAGGATGTCATCTGATGTAATGTTTTCCTTTATTTTTTAAATTTTGTAGCAAAGTCGACGATCGTCTCAAATATCTCTTGTACAAAATTAAATCCATGACTTAACAATATAACCGTAACTAATAAAAAACAGAACCTTTGCATTGTGTTTTATTCACTGTTGTAAATCCTACTTGACAACTGCAAGTATACCCTCCAACAGTGTTCGAACAGGTCTGACTACAGTCATTTAACACTGGACTTGAGCATTCATCCAAATCTGAAAATGAAAAGTTACCTCGTGATTTTATTATTTGATAAGTCTTAAGTTCGAATAAGAAAATAGGGCAACAATGTATTACATATAATTGTTAAATGTGTCACGCGTTTTGTGTCAATGAAATTATGGACGTAAATTTGTTTTTTTTAACTAGCATTAACATTTAAAACATTCACGTTTCGCCGTTATATTTGAAAGACTATACTTACGGCTAAACTGGGTGAAACATGTTTTAAAAGGTTTCTTCTACTTTATTTATTTATTAACCTGCACATGTTCCGTTCTCCAGCTCTCTGTAGCCATTCAAACAATCACAGGTGTAGGAACCTTGTAAGTTAATACATTTTGAGTGTGGATCGGTGCATGCGTCGGTAATGACTTCGCATTCATTTATGTCCTCATTGCAAGTGTAACCTTTCCAACCAACTTCGCACATACAGCCTCGTACTGGGTCACACCTTTCTGCGCCACGTCCAATACAGGGGCATTTGTTTAAGCAGTTTTCACCCCAGTATGGCACCTCGCAAGCTGAACAAAATATTGTAAACTTGAGGTGTTTAGAGTACAACTCTTTCACAAGATTGTGTATGCATAGTTGATCGTGCCAAAAAGCGGATCAACTTTACCTTAAATTAACAATGAATTTTGTCTCATCAGATTCTTCTTCTTAAAGCATTAAAAGTTGTTAATTACAAAATGAATGGATTTTCTTAGGCAGCTGTTGTTGATAGAAATATATTATGTTTTTTATTATTGATTTAGTTTATTAATCGTACATCAAACAAAATTACCTAATTTTAACGTCAGTGTTAATGATTAACGAGCAGCTAATAAGAAACAATACCCTGACAAGTCGTTTTGCCGACAAGTTTGTATCCATGATAACACACACACTCGAAACTGCCGTTAGTGTTAACACAG
This sequence comes from Corbicula japonica, assembly GCA_038501625.1. Taxonomy (NCBI): domain Eukaryota; kingdom Metazoa; phylum Mollusca; class Bivalvia; order Venerida; family Cyrenidae; genus Corbicula; species Corbicula japonica. The sequence goes on along the minus strand of JAZAYU010000796.1, from coordinate 134,256 downwards.
TCTTGTGGACAAACGTTTCGCTGGCATTCGTTCACGTCTGCAAATACATTTTGATAGATTAGTATTGTACAATATTTTTTGAGATTTTGAGGTAACAAGAATAAAGATTTATATACTTGTTTTGAACCAAATAACAAGAATTTGCGTTCACATTAGAGCCAAAGCACTATAATTCTTCAACAACAAAAACAAGTCCAATATGAATTCACTTGATTAATAACATTATAGTATAATATACACTCGTCAAAAGGTCTTAGTGCACACTTTTCAATGTTGAATATCTCAAAGTAATATTATCATAATTCAAAAAAAGTTTGATATTGTGTTAAATATGATCAAACAATAAAAATTATTTGAAAACTGTGCATTTGTTTAACGTAGTACGTCATCTACGTCGGCATACGCTATTTACCTTATCCCCGTGCGGCAAAAATCGAAATTTAACTTTTTACATCCGATTTTGTTTTCCACATGTTTACCGACACAGGACAAGCTAAAAAAACACACCAAAGTTTTATAACTATGGAAAGTTTGACGACTGTTAGCCACGAAAGTGCCGTCAAAATGCTCTTAACTGGTACTACTTTTAATTTGTTATAAAACATCCTGATGTTATCCGTAAATAAAAAATAAATGCCTCAGTTTTGCATATTTTATCATAATAAGAAAAAAAGCAAATGAAATTGTTTTCTAGAATGATAACGTTGCTTACGTTGAACGTTGACGTTACTCTCTTACGTCATTAAATATTTACGCAAAATAACGTAAACACGAAAATTTCAGAATTGCATTTGTTTGATTAGTGCCCAATTATCAAAACTCAAAAACTTAAATTAAAAGAAATCAACTAAACTTCAAAACCGAATTAATCGAAAATCATGTTTATTCGGACAAAATACTGTCCGAGTTACCGGTCTATTTTATAAAAAAAATACTTTTTTTCTTTTGAAAAGGCTGATACATATCTATCATAGAGAATTGCATCGTCCCAAATCGCTAGACCACTAAAACTTTTGGCGAAAACCAATGTGAGGAAAATAGAATTTTCTCCTTGACATCCACGTTATCACGTTATGGATAAAATAGAGAAGAGTGTGTTGGCTCATCGTCCCCATCAGACCATTAAGAAGCTACAGGAAGTTATTTAAGTGCAATGAAATGACGAACCGCAACATTTCCTTGAGACTTACATCAAATTTTGATGATAAAAAGATGAAAAATGATCACAACTTATAGCGGATGCAATGATTATTTACTTGAGAATTTCAATCTGTGTACCAGTGAGCTAAACATGTTCTTATTTTTTAATTTCGCTAAGCAGATTCCAGTTTGTTTGTGTGGGTTTATAGGATATTGATACTCCTTCATAACAATTTATAATATTTTAAAAGATGCTATCAAATAGTATGGAAAATCAACATGTATTAAGTGTGCACTTAGAACTTTTGACTAGTGTAGTGTAGCTTTATAAATATTTGCCTACATAAAGGATCCACTACACACCTCCTTGTTCGTTCATCGATAAGAAAAGAAAGTTATCAAAATGTCGTTCTATGAAACTTTGCAAAAATGAATGTTTCTAAATTTAATATATCTTTATTTAAGTTATTTTGCATATGGTTAGACACTGTATGTGGTACTCTATTAACACCTCCCTCGACATTTTCACACAAGCATCGCCCTTCGTTCAATGATATTTAGCTTTTTATAGTTCTTACATATAATACATTATTTCAGATGAATCATGTAATTGGTTAAAAGAACGATGTATGTTGCATGAAAGTATTTAAATATATACACATATCTAATTAAAAATGTTTAAAAAAGTCGTACCATTACATGTTGTTCCAAAGGCATCAATCTCAAATCCTTCATTGCAGAAGCACACAGTTGTGCCAGTTTTGTCAATCGTACAGCCACTTGTGTTAACGCACTTTTGTATCATTGTGTCATTGCAGGTTGCTACTACAATTAGAATTCAGGTTACCAGGTTTAAGAGAAAATTAACATTTTTACAAACATATTTACAAAAACACAAAGCAAATCTCCTTGATTTAAGCACAAATGCACAAATCGCAAAGCACAAAGTGGTGTCTCTTTTGAAATTGATCATTTTATTAACCATGCTCTCTCTCCCTCTCTTCTTCTTGACTATGTGGGGAGGCTGTTTTTTCTGAATGTGGCCATTCCTGATATGCATATTTGACCTTTTTTAAATTTAAGCACAAAGAAATGTAAATTATGGTGCGTTTAAATAGATGAAAAGGGAACTTTGAAAGCCACCGAACACGACAAATATGAAAATACTGCAGGCTCGGTTTGATTGAGCCTGTTCATGGGCAGTAATGGGAATGCTTAGCCGCCTAGCCCCGGGTTGAGCGCAACTCAGTAATAACAATTGCATATTTTTTAAAATACTAATCGGAAAATTATATATAAATTTCTAATATTCATATCATGAATAGCCACACTCAGGAAAAACAGCGTCTCCACTTCGAAACAATTAGAGAAGTCAAGAGAGCATGTGTTTATTAGCAATGCAAAATGGCAAAATGTATCAAAAAACGGTGTTTTACTCATTATGTTTATTCGAAGACATTTTAGAACTTGTCGTTGATTCTATTTTTGTGATTACTCGACAAAACCTCGCTTACATAACCGCTCAAACATGTTAAACGGTGTTTCAAAAAAGGAAACATTGACACACTTGGAAATCTTAGCCTTCCCAAACAAACAAAACGCAGAAAAGAAAACAGAGTATTTTCAAATAAGAGACCACGAATAATAGAACCTGAGGGGGTATCGCATTGGGACGGTCAGTGGAAAAACAATTTGCCACATTATACAGGTTATACAGTTCTCCAACTGAGGCCTTACTGAGACCAGAGAAACGACAGCGAAACCAAACCTCCAAACCAAGTAAACGATTCTTTTTCAACACTTTTAATAAAATAAGCTAACATATTTGCCTTCGTTTTCAATGCACATCCAGGAAGATGTATTGAAAGTATAACCACTGTAGCAACCACACTCAAATCCCCCGACAGTGTTGTTACATAGTTGTAAACAATTATGAGATGCCTCTTCACATTCGTTGATATCTATAAAAATCGAAACTCAGTATGCTTACACAATTTTTAAATATAAAAGATTAAACATAAAACAACATATGGAATAGATGGTTCTTGTTTTTCATTTCCACAGACGGTATTATAATTTGTTTATCTTTATTACAGACGATTAGTAAATCGTTATGGAGCAATTTAGTATACTGGCTCTGAAATTTCGGTTAATTGATGTGATTGAGACTTTCTGAATATATGGAAAGGGAACTGTGAAAGCCACCAACACAACAAATATGAAAATATTGCAGGCTCGGTTTGATTGAGCATGTTCACGGGTAGTAATGGAAATGCATATTTCCACCCTCGCCGAGTTGTGCGCGTGGGAGGCGGCTGTGTTTTGAGAGAGTGGCGATTCCTGATATGCATATTTTACGTTCAATATTTACACCAATAAACAGTACAATAAACCGTACAATCAAGAGGTAAATATAAGCAGTTTGTTGAATAGATCGTCCTTATCTTTAATTTCCACGAATGACATCTTTATACTATTTTAAATGTTTGATCTATTTCAAATACGTAAAATGATGTTAATATGAAGTTATGGTACACTAAGGTTTATTAGCTGTAAAATGTCGATTAATCGGTCTGCTTGAGACTATTTATTAATAAGCAAGTCGAATATTGCTTGTGTGCGCATTTGCAATAACAGAACCTCTATGTTACATTAATTTAAACTTTAAATTGAGAATGAAGAGTAATGATACCAACTCATGTTAACTCTTCCTATCTCTTTTTTCTTTAAGAATAAACAGGTAGATACCTCTACATTTGCTAGCATTGTCAACATCTACACGGAAGCCATTATTACATGTACACACGTAACTTCCGTCGGTATTGACGCAGTTTTGTTGGCACGGTTTGTCTAGTTCATTGCATTCGTCACGATCTAACATATATATTTAACAATAGGTTGCTTAATCTTGTGAAAATGTCTTAAGATGAGCAAGTGTCATCAAATGATAGTTGACTAACAAATATTCCAGCTGCTTTAACTCAAATCGTTGCAGTTATTTTTAAATATTATACTTTTTAACAGTAAGATATCTGGTTACTATATTTTTTCTAAATCAGTTGGCTTATTTATTCACGGATGCAGGTTTTAATCCATTAAATTACAAATTTAAGATTCCAGTACACAATCCCAAATGACAAAATATAGCTTTAAAAAGTATATGATTATTTGAACGCATCCCGACCTTTACAATCTCTACCGTCGTCATAGTAACCAGAAGGACATGCTGAACAATTGTAGGTACGATTGAGTGTCTTCTGTTCTGCTGCAGAAAACTTGGCGCAGTTTCTGCCGTGAGAGCAAGGACTAGCAGCACAACCATCAAACACGTTTTCACAGTCAATCCCTGTAATTATCCATATATTATGATAAATTTATTAAGAATTGTACAAATATTACAAAAATGAATTACGAAATGCGTCGATTGTGAATACACTTACCACAATTTTACTTATTTTGTATAACTAATTGGTTCATATCTTGTCAAATGCACCAGTTTCTGAATGCATGCTTCTTCGTGCACACTATTTTCACTTTCAAAACTGTCCAAATACCATTATATAATTATGATATTCGATTCAATATATTTCTTTAGAAATAAAGCATCAGGAATAAAACGAACAATATCCCCAGAATAACCGTTAGAAGAACTTTCCAGCTACGCTGTTCATATAGGTCTTTTCTGGTCTAACATTTAAGAAAACAAAAATTTACCTTTCGATTAATTATACCTCATTAATAACCCTTCTGGATTCAGCTATCAAAAGATTTTTGTCTCAGTTTAATCGTCCAAACAAACAAACAATATTGCAAGCGGTATATTGTATTTTCACTCATTTTTGTCCACTATTTTATTGCATACTTCACATGATCTAATTTATTGGTTCAAATTCCATTGGCAGTTTTGGAAATGTACATATTACAGCCATTGCCTTCTAGATTTAGAAACTGATCGAGTTCAGTTCAACACCTTCATACGTTAACACTTAACTTTTTGAACAATCCTATTAAATGACATGTATAAAATGGTAAACAGGAAACCTTCAATGAAAACAAATCAGATTAGTACAATTCCAAAATCGGTGGCGTATGGTCTTCAAATAAAAATTAATTAGTTATCTCATACATCAATAAATCGATGGATGGATATAAAAAACAATATCAACATGATATCTTAGAAAATAATGCCCTCATAAATATATGGAGCTGATGCCTAAAGGTGATCGATGCTTATCCCAAGCTGCATTGATTAGGCTTTGAAACCACATTTAAACTTGGCTTAAAACTCGTAACAGATAAAAATCTCTAAATAGGAACTTTTAACCAATGAAATTGTGCTTTCAACATCATAATGGATATTATCATTGATTAAACGGACGGGGAGACATTTAACCGCCACCACATGGCAGCACAACAAAGCAACTGAGATATTGAAAAAGTAGAAAAGAGAACTTCGGAAGTTGCCGAACATGTCAAATACGAAAATATTGCAGACTAAGCTTTACTGTGCTTTTCAATGTCAGTTATGGAATCACATATTTCTACCAAGGCGTCCACGTATAGCGTTGACCACAACCTAATATTTACACCAGCAATCAGTACCTGTGCCAAATCATAAAACTAAATCTAGATATCAGTCTCAAATCTCAAGCATCTGATTGACTGAAATGGCGACCGGTCGCCATTTCAGCCAATCAGATCCTTGAGATTTGAGACTGATCTCAAATCTTAGTTTTATGATCTTGGGCCCTGGGCTGAAGGTTATAAAACTGAGTTTGGAAACCAGTCTCAAATCTCAAGCACCTGATTGGCTGAAATGACGACTGTTAGCCATTTCAGCCAATCAGATGCTTGAGATTTGAGACTGGTTTCCATACTCAGCTTTATAATCTTGGGCACTGGTGTAAATACGGTGGAACATTTAAGACTGTTCAGACTTTTATCATTCTGTTTAAATGAAATCTCAACCGTACAGGGTTTGGTGTTATAAGTCTCTCACAGAGTGTATTTGAGTTGGAAGACACACTTTTGATATTGACAGGTTTTAGAGTAAGGAATACAAAGTGAAAACACTTCGGTTTATGAAACGTTTCTCCGTGTATTGATAGTTGGCAATACGAGATCGTCTTTCATGATGCAAAGTCTGTCAGCCTTATCTAATATGGCAGTTATGTTACTGATCAATCTAAAAAGTATCAATGCGCGACGTAAAATAAAGATATTATTAAACCTTCATATCCTTGTTCACATAAGCAGGTGGAATATTTAAATGATCGTGTAGATCTTAAATCTTCCCTAATATCGTCAGTGCAGTTTCCATGCCCATTACAACCGGTACACAGGATCACGTTCAGTGAAAATATCGAAGATGATCTTCCGTCACTATTCTTTGATATAATCCTTAAAGAAAATAAATAGTTTGAAGTTTAACTTTGATGCTCATTTCATACAGATTCTAAAAATTAAGATCTTATAAGTAATTTCTTTTTTTTCAACTGAACCATTGTTTAGCATGTTTAGGGACAACGGATAACATTTAATAGTCTGGATCTAAACGCGTTTTACGCGTTCATTAAGTCTAGGTTTTGTGTTTCATTTATAAGAATTGTTTTATTTATTTTTAAGTAGCTGTTCCATTAAAAAAATACATCATTATGCGTCTGCAGCTATTTTAAAACGAATGTCACAATTTCAATATAATAAAATTACAAACATTAAGAACAGCCACTCTAAGAAAACCGTGTTAACCCATACAGCTGGAGTAAACATTCAATGTCAACGTTATCAGTCAAAGTATAATGTTTTACTTGAAATAAAACAAATAAAATCGAAGTAGTTACTGTATATCAACTGGATCGTCAGTTGTCTGTAAGTAAACAATTGTCGATGTGTTCCTTTCAAATACAGCGTTAACATTATTTTCGATGAACTCGATGTTGTCTTCAACATTGTATTCAACCATACAGGAGACGTTTTGACCTATGGTTGCATTCATGGTATGGCATCCAACAAGAGATGGCACTGTTATAGCTATTATAATATAATACAAATTATTATAACTTGAAATGTTTCTGATTAGATATGTGTCAATTCAAGGCTTTTTTGAAGTTTCATACGAATATACAGCATAAACATGCTGAGATGAATCAACAATGGCTTTTAAAATGCAGCTCCAATATCTGAATATATTTTTGTAATTATTTACATTCAAATAGATTAACACACAGTATACCAAAATAACATTGTAAAGCAACTACTGAAACAGGATGACAAGTTATTCTAACAGAGAAGCCTGGTTATGACAATTTGTTTATCAGAAACAAAGCAAATATAATAACAAAGCAAATTTATCGATTAGTACTAAAATTATTAGTAAAATTCTAAGGATTTCAAGTACATATATTATGTTTACTTAAAAAGTTGCTAGGTTTCAATAAGAGAAAAAAAGATAGACTTCAAGGAAATTTCAAATAAATAACTTATTTCTGAATATATTACAGAATACTTCATAATGCCGCATTTAAATATATTTAATATGTATATTTTACATAATTTAAACTACCTAATTGAAGTATATTCTCAACGGCCTGTGCTTTGAGATTATTTGTAGCTTCAGCAACTTCCGGTTTCTCAGTAAACACATAGTCGAACACACACTCTTTGTTCTGTGATCCGTTACACACTCTCTCAGCTTCTGCTATCTTGGCCGGATCTGCTTCATCTAGAAATCTTGGCACATAACTGTCATTGTGGTAGCTCGAGTGGTTCTTTCCTTCTTCATAAACAAATGCTGAGTTGTTTTCATCAATCGACCCTGATATATGATACATTACAATTTTATTCCAGCAATTCACTATTTTAAACGAATAAATTATATAATAAAAGATCTCCAGCTTGTTTTAGGGCTGTTACGAAAAAACATTTTCAGACCTTTATATGCCGAGCTTTTATAATCTATATCCTATATCTATATCTATAACCTATATCCTACATCTCAATTTTATGAATTTGTTTTGGTCTGTTTCCTCTCTTTTGCAAACATATGTTTAAGTTACTTTTTACTCAACACAAAAGACAAAATCATGATCAAATGTGCAAACCTATTTGAAGCTTACATGTCATTCCATAGTCAAATACCCGTCGGTCGGTAATATTAGCCAGTAAGACAGTTCCGTTCGGCATTGTAAAATCATTGTTTGGGTCACCATCATAATTTCCAAGAAGTCCTCGAATCTGTCCGGTCAAGTTACGCAATGTTTGGGGAACAAGTGTATTCAGCGATAACATGCCAACGCTTACGGAGATGCTAAGTGAAATACCTGAAATAAATGTTGTTTATATTAGCTGATCGTTTTGATTTAATATCTCTTAAACATGTTTCCAAATGTAAGTCATTACAAAAGTTTAAAACTTTTAGTATACTAGTATGTCTTCGAGAAATCAGGTTTTCATTATATTAACAAAGAAGAGGTTCCTTGAAAAAAAGATTTTTCACCCTAATAATTTCGTAAATGAAGTTTTTCCATACCGGTTGTAGGAAACAGTACACTTAGAGCGCCATCCCTTTTGGCCAGATGAAGATTGTTGTTGGGCGTCGTGTACTCAAATACATTGTCTGTGTTCTCGGCGTTGTACTGATTCGTTAGATCAACTTTGTTCGCAAAAAGGTTTAGCCCTAAAAAGATGACATGCACAATAAAACATAAAACGATGATATACACAATATAAAATACTACGTAAAAAACCACAAACAATATTGATAATTAATCCACAAAAATAAGATACCATTTTTATGTTTTTCATTAACCTATTTGAATCATTTAGCTGCATGAAGACAATAAAAGTTTCTTAAATATATGTTTCGATAAAATATTAAGTGATGCCCTGTGGCCGATTTCAACCTGTTGTATAATCAGGGTTCATAGATTTATTTTCCTGTTAAGTTTGGAAAGTCAATCGTTTGTTCCAAACATTTTATCACTGAGTGACACACATGATACCGAAGTGAGACAGATCTATTTAAAATCGGACATAACAAATGTGTAACCAAACAAAGAAATACATTAGCAGATGTTCCTTCTCTAGCTAGAATATAATAATCAACAGCATCTGAGACTATGCTCTTTTGACCAGATAGAACCGCATTTTGGTGAATCTATTTAAAAATATCTTACACTAAATAATGTCAAGTGTGCAGTTATGGATCGAAAAATCTTTAAATGATGTTTGTTTTCTTTGCCGTTTTAGAGCGAAAAGATCTATCCTAAATTTGAAAGATGTTGATCGGTAATTATCTTACAGATCAGCTAAAGCTCTTTGTATTGTGCTAATGTTTAGATAACACGAGCTCCATTGTTTGATATGCAGTGGTCGTGTTTCCTCTTTGAGAATTTTTATACATTAAATGTTGAATTATCGATTTGTTTGATAACTCCTATGGGCAGCCTTTTGTTTCTAAAGACACAAGAGCAAAAATTGTAACAATGTCAAAACATCACCAAATGATAAACTTAAAGCGTTAAATTTATCTCATATTTATAATGATAAATGATAAACTGAAAGCGTTAAATTAATCACATTATTAAAAATATATAAACCGTTTTTTCCACCAATAATCGAGGGTTGGGAAAGACTACTAGCAGCTGTCGCGTGATATTGCTCGCATAGCTATGTAACTGTACCTGTTTTGGCTTTGTTCATCTCAACATGCACCGATGCACTAGAAGAATCTTTTGCAGCAAAGGCACAGAAAACTGTTGCATCGGAAAAGTGTCCGTCTTGTTTTAAAGCGCGTTCTGTTCTTGCTTGGAGGTCAAATGTGAAATTATTGGTACGTATCTGGAGCATTGTAAACTCTCCTAAACCGTTGAAGGTGAAACTTAAACCATCAAGGGTTTGGAAATGCGGATCTCCCCAAAATGTTCCTGAAAGATTTTTAAAGCAAATCAACCTCCTTTTATATAATAATAATAATAATAATAATAATAATAATAATAATAATAATAATAATAATAACAATAATAATAATGACAATAATAATAATACAAATGATGATGATAAAAATAATACTTATAAATAATAATAATAATAATAATAATAATAATAATAATAATAATAATTGTAAAATAATAATGATAATAATAATAAGTATACGTATTGCGTTGTGTTTATTTTAAGCTGGATAGCATACCGTAATTGTAAGGTGACCGTTGATAGCAGCTCCCCGAAGGCCTCAACTTGTAATAAAGATGACAGTGGTCAGATAGCTCACAGCACTGGTATTTCGGAAGTTCATCATTCTTATAATTTTCTGCTGGGTGTTTCTGAGGATGGTAGAGTTTAAAACCGCCAGCCAATGGTCGTTCATACACCCAGGACCAAGTTCGCAAGTCATAGCAGCAGGACTAAATAAAGAGGTTAACACAATTTCTGTGCATTGTGGTATGTTATTCATACTGGATGAGAGTTTTCTCTCATTTTAAGTAGAAATCAGTCCATGATTCTTAGCGATTACGAAACAGTTAAAAAGAAACATAATCTTCACTTAACATATAATTTAATTTAATAAAGACACAGTTTATAAAAATTGTTAATAAACAATAAACCGAATAAACATTGTTCATTTAAATAAATATCTGCTTGTTCGTAACAAGAAGGCGAATAAATACATGTATTAAGATAACTTAAAAGGAAACCTTTGTCAGTAATTCATGAACACATATTATTAAATGTGACGATATAAATAACCTCCCAAAACATTCAAAACACACATGTGAGAGAAAAGACAAATTATTTCTTTTTAATAAACATACATTTCATTCAATACTTTCCAACAAAACGCTGGTAATAATATCAAGCACGCAGTTAACAGTTGGTCTCTTGGTGTTATATTTTATTAAGGGTAACAATATGTTGTAAGCATCCTTGATACCTTATAATTTCCACAATTGTTTTCTTGTAATGAATTTGCTTTTACAGTATATACTTTTTAATAAATAAAATCATAGATGTTTTTATAATTATGCATTACCTTTCCATACTGGGCAAAATTTCCGGTTGGTAGCATATCTACGCATGCAAACGTTACATCTTTTCGAAATCTTTGTAAGCCTATTCTCCAAAACCAAGGATCCCACTGAGATAACCAAATATCACATGGACATTCTGGCATCATACTTGCTAGGTAATCGAGTCTTTGTCTGTCATCTTTGTTATAATTGTACCATTTTATACAGTCCACTGCATGGTTTTCATGCTTTGTTTCAGTCGTTGTCATCGGTTTAAATATTATCCCAGCAACATCTATAATGGTAAAACCAAAGTACTTGAATATCAATTCGGGAAAACTATTTTATTGTTATGCCCCCACACAGTGGGAGGCATGTAGAGTTGCACTCGTCCGACAGTCCGTCCGTACGTTCGTCCCCAAATCTTGTGGCATCAACTCCTTCAAAACTATCAGGCAGATTTCTTTCAAACTTGCACAGATGATCAAGCAGGATGTGAAGATGATCGTAAAGAAATGCTTTCTTCCTGCGACCATTTTTGCAAGAGTTATGGCCCTTTTTTAATTTTTAATTTTGTTGCAGCAGTGGGGGCATCAGTGTCCGATGACACATTCTAGTTTTCGACTACACTAAAATGAAAAGATTACACTTACCCTTGAAAAGATTTTAATCTCGGCGCAAATGAGTCTTTGTCAACCCACGAAACCTCTTGAATCCTTACAAATAACTAGGAAATAACTATCAATAGAGTCTTTCAAATCTCTCTGCGTACATAATATATACATTACCGAATTCTGATTTGTTGGCGGTATTTATCGTGGCATCTAGCTCTAAGCACTGAGACGTAAATGCAAACGGATGGGTATATGTTTCTCCAGAATCAACAGTATATCCTACAAACGCCTGTTCACATTGTTTGTCTGATGAATCGTTCTCTCTCCATTTCATTTGACCTTGGCCATATATGTTGATGACATACGTTCTTCTGCCATCTGACACAATCACAACTTGGAATGTTGACGTCTGTTATAATAATTACAATGGTGTATTTATTACAGCAGTACAAGTTAAGGGTCTATTCTACATTAAACATTCTACATTATTTATTACAGCAGTACAAGATAAGGGTCTATTCTACATTAAATATTCACGAATAAGAAATCGGTACTGCACGGAACACGTGTTTTCTGCTTGTAAAAACTTAATTTTCAAGCGTATATTTTGTTAATTTAGGATTCGGATACAAGATTTAATGGAAATTCCATTGCTATACCAAAATATTAATACTGTTCAAAATATAAGGCACACAAGGTTTTTAAAGGCCACATTAGATTTCAGAATTATATTTCTTTTTAAACCTCTTCTAAAAGAAGAATACCTATAATACTGGTCATGCAGTATCTTTCTTATATAGCTTTCCTTGTGCATTTTATATCAATTGTATATTAACAAAAGAACGTACCTAAAATAAAGTAAAAAAAGCTTTGTTTATGCATGATATATTTAAAGTATTGTGTCAATAAGATGAGCACATTCCAAGTATTAATCGCCGTTATGAATCAGGTTAAAGTATTTCATAACTAAAAATACAAATAATAATGTGTACTTTTGTTGTCTGAAATAGCTTGTTTATTGATGATAAATTAAGCAAAAATAAGTATTTTCAAAGTTATTTTACGTACTTCTACTACTAACAATTTATTTCTTATTTAATCTCTAGGAGTTGATTAATAAAAATGCACTGAACAAGAACTGCCAGTAGCTTTTAAGTACATTCAGTATTATAAAAATACTGCATACTCGTTCAACATTGGAGTCATGTCTTGCGCATCTAGTATTGGTCCAAGTTGCTATCAACAAGAAACTTGTTTCAAACTCAGTCATGTTTGCAAACTTGTTGACGATGCCCTCGGTATACTTAATCATACCCGCGTCTTCCTTCATTCTTGACGGTGTATTCAAGATATCATATGTTCTATAGTACACAGGTCCGGAAGTTCTGGTATCTATAGCACCATGGAACGGCGCAACGATTGTTCTACCTTTCAAAGCAATAGAAACGCTTTCTTTGTTCTTTGGCGGTGTAGGATTACTGTACATGCTGTCAAATGTCACCATTCCATTTTTACATACCTACAAAGAAAATTTAAATCTCCCAATTTCGTCAAAAGCAAACAACAATAACAAAAAAGTGTGGTTTATTGCTAGAAATTGCAATCGGAAAGTATTAAGTTCAATATTGTATATTAAAATAAATCTTGTGTGTGAATATCAAATATTCATGAAAGATATTAAGAACATTTAATGAATACTTATTTTAATTACTTACGAATATGTCTTTATGTTTCGTTTTGAATAATGGCATCCCGGGACTAAACTTGAGTTTACTCCCACATTCAGAGGTAGCAGGTATCTCTGTATCCTTCTCATTTAAGCCGTAGGGAAACAAAGGCACTACAATATGTAAATATTTACTTTATATTTATTGTTTTCTCTAAACTCGCACGCTGCCAACAATTTAAATATATAGCACTGCAGAAATAAACAACTTATTTTTTCCATGCTTACAAAATGTGAACATGAGACAATAAGTATTACCTACACTGACATATATCATTGATAATGCCAGAATTTCTTTGACATTGTATAGCATTACGGCAGAAAAACACAATATTGGCTTTAATAATAGCAATTAGATCGGCAGAAAATAAGGATATAATTACATGCTTCTTGCATATTGGCAAAATGATTTTACAACCGGGAAGATGTTGTTATGATCAACATTTTCAATGTTTCTATTCTTTCATAAACAATGATGAGATCGATAATTTTTATCATACATAAGTTTGAAACCGATTATTTGACTGTCCCATTTAGAAGTATATGGCATGAACAGAAGGAAAAACAACCCACTATCGCAAAGAAATAAAATACAGATACATCTAGTTAAATATCTGTTTTTGCAAAGTACCTTCCTTTTAATTAAAAAATAAACAAAATCCAACGCTTTATTATTAACAATCTGGATTATCACGTATTCTTGTTTCTTGTTTTTGTTTATATAAAGGTTAGATATATACTGAACAGACAACTACCAAGACAAACATTTTGGTAATCAAACTTCCCAGATATTTACATTCACTGACATGAAAGTAATGGGAGTTTTCCACGTTATTTTTGTCAAGTTTTCATTTCATTTATGAGTGAGATAAGTAACGAACGAACAGTAATGACGGTATCATATGTAAAGCCTAACATTTGGAGTTCAGATTGTGATCACGGTTATTAACTAGATGGGTGTTCAGTTGAACACTTGTGTCGCCCTCTGGTGCTATGTTGGAATAAAAATGCAAGTACAAAAAGGGGCATAATTCCATCAAATGTAAGTTGACCTAAACAATTTGGCATCATCATGAGCGTGTTGTCATAAGCAATATAATTTGAAAGTTAGATGTAAAAATATTAAGAAATGACAAAGTTATAGCCAACGTTAAGTTTTCGTGTACAAATCCAAGTACAAAAGGGGGCATAACCCCATCAAATGTGACATTGACCTTGAGAATTTGGCAACATCCCGAGCGTGTTGTCATCAGCAATATAATTTGAAAGTTTGATGAAAAAATATTAAGAAATGACAAAGTTATAGCCAATGTTAAGTTTTTGTATCTAAATCCAAGTGGAAAAAGGGGCATAACTCCATCAAATTTGACATTGACCTTGAGAATTTGGCATCATCTCGAGCGTGTTGTCATAAGCAATCTTATTTGAAAGTTTGATAAAGAAATATTAAGAAATGTTAAAGTTATAGCCAACGTTAAGTTTTCGTGACGGACCGACGGACCGCCGGACCGATGGACTGACGGACGGACAAAGCGGTCCCTATGTATCGTCATTTCTTCGAAAGGGCGACACAAAAACGATTGAAGCTAAGTTAAAAAGTTTTTACTGAAACGTTCTTACAAAAACTAAGATAGAGAGTATTTACAATAATAAGAAAATAATAGTAATAATCAAAAAGCAGAGCAAACACAAGTATCCAACAAATGTTGAAATCCCGCATAACAAACATTATAAACAAATATTAAACACACACGAGACTTGACGGGTAACCGTCATGGCAAGCTATAAATGACACCGAAGGTTAATGTCTGGTGATTAGGTCCGATTTCAGAAACTAAAATCAAATAATGACATTTCAGAATCCATAACAGTGATACTCATCTAAAAGAATGTAACGCATTGATTAAAAAGACAAAAGTCACTGTCGAGCAAAGTTGTTTTCAAGTATTAAGATCATGAAAACATGTTTTTCTTAGTATTTGATCTACAGAAAAGAAAAGCTTAGACAGACCTTGTAAAATAAACTGCAATAAAATGTAATGCATGCAATTGTTAGAACAATCAAGCGAACGAGACACACAAAACATTCATGCTGATTGTGTGTGCCCATCGTAAAAGAAAAACTTACTGGCATCACAGGTATGCGTTCTATTGTCATGAATGCCAGTAAAGCAAGAGCACACATTATTCCTACACAATGCTCCCCTTGACAAGCAGTTTTCATTGCCTTGACAACTACCGCCGATTTCCGCTGCAATACAAAAAATAGAATTCTATATTAAAACAGGTTTAATGAATATATTGTAAAGTGTACAACTGTTGTTCTTAATTCAGAAAAGTTCCACTATACATGTAGTTTTAGAAACAAATTTCTACAAACAAAATAAATGACATACTGTAGCATTTTAGGTGCATCGGTTCAAAGGGTTATATTGTTATATGGTTTTTTATCTGCCATGACAAACAACAAAGAACTTATATATTTGTTCTTATTGCTGCACATATACATGTAACGTAAAGGTGAGTCTGCATAAATGGAAATTTTGAAAAACATAATAGAGAAATAGAGTTTATGAAGCATCACTATCCACTTGTTATATATTATTATATACTATACATATGCTCGTAATGATATCTAACTTTCTTAATCTCATAAGAAAAGGACAATTACTAATTCGTTATGGAAGTAAGTCTCAGAACATATATCTCTGCAACAAACCAGCTCAAGAAGAAAAACGTACAGCTTAGGATATTTAAAACGTTTGATTTCAGCAATGGAAATTAGAGATGTCCAATCTTTTTGTGGTATTCTTTATAAATGTATATTAAGTTGGTTGACATAGTTAACTTTTATCATTTAAATCATACATGACAATGTGTCTTACCAATATATCACAAAACCACGTAGGTATATTTGCGACAAGTTCAGATTTTTCACATTTAAATGATACTCTTATCTTTTCTTTGCGACTTTCTATCACAACCAGTAAAATAAACACATAATTTATCGTTACATATATTTTATTTTAGATTTCGTTAAAATTATCATCTAGTGGGGTAAAGCTAAAGACAATACAATTTCCTTTACGTTCTGGTGCCGACATGCTTTGACTCAAATAATTTGTGAGAATTGTTACACTAATTATGATAAAAGTAACTTACATTTAGCTAAACATTTAGGCGGATCTGCACTCCATTTGCCGTCGCTTTTGCAGCTAACGAGTGCACTGCCTACCAGTAAAAATCCATCATTGCAAGAAAACTTAATCTTTGAATTGTACATTGTTCCTTCGGTGGCGTCCATAAACCCATTTGTTGGCAAAGCCAGCGATCCACAATCTGTAAACATAGCATAAGTTGAACAATTGATAAGAAATGTTATTTTTACATTTATCGATATAATTACAGATAAAACCAAGTAAATTTGCAGCTCTAGAAAGATAAAAAAAGAACATTATATTTCCACAGAAGACAAAAGTCATACAATTTTAATGTTCTGATCGGTCAGCAACCTTATCAAAACGCAAGTTAACACTCATGTTAACTATGACCCTATAGGAACTTGCATCGAACTTAAATATTTTCGTAACGAAGTGCAAATAATTCGATGTGTGGATGCATTTAAGGTGGAACGCGACACTTTGCGAATTTTTGAATTTCTTTATGAAATTTGGTATGTTATTTATTGACGATAATTCCAGCATGAATCCGCAAACCGTTTTTCGATTAATCAAATAGTTGTTTAGATATTTACTTTCAAAGTTAGCTATCAACGCCAGTTTTCTGCAGTGACGTCAAAGACGCTCGCCGAACACTTTTTCGGGGCTGGCTGAAAATTGGGGTTTCCGATTTCATTTATTCTTTCACAGATGAATTGGCGCTGAAAATACCTTTCCGGTGATATAAGATTTAACATAATGTGGCCAGTTTTGACAACGTTGTGTACCGTTAAACGCCGTTTTCGCGTTAAAAATGACGTCGAGTTTTGCCTTTTTTCTGTCGACTTTTTCAAAATTGTGAAAAATTCCCGAATTTAATTTTTGATTTTTTTGCTTTAAAAGTTTGAAAAAAGCAATTCCAATCGAATTAGCGAATAAAATTTGGGGGTCACCGACTTCGTTATTGCGCTATGGCCGTTTTCAACACCCCTCCCCCTTTTAAAAACGTGTCATGAAAACTGACGTTTCTGTAAATTTATGACTCTTTATTCAAATTCTACAATATTACAGCAACTACAATGACTTATGGTTATTTAAGAAGAACGAAAAAAAAATTAAATAAAACATGTTTTTACACATTGCGCGCTGCTTTAAGGCAAATAAATTCGCACAAAAATTGCACAATTTTTTGGAGTTTTACATTGTTAAGAAACGTTCCCACTGGTGTTATTTTATCAGTGTGCCTTACATATGTTGCACGATAATTTTAAAGTTATATAATTAAACTCGGCTTTTTGGCTACATCCTCGTCATATGGCTTACTGCTATGAGAAACCTCTGGAGATACCGTCGTATCATTATGTTTCACGCGGGTCTAATTTTTGCGTAATTCGCACTAGAAAACGTGCGCGAAATGAAAGTGCAGTGAAATTTAACCATGTGTATCATGAATTCTTCTGAATGTAATACACATGTAACTGCGCAATTTTATGGCACCGCAATGGCTTATGCGCGAAAACTGGTCCCCGCAAAAAAATGCTACTACAGAAATAAAATAAAAATAGCAAAACTTGTCTTTATACATGTAATTGTATTTGCTTCATTTAGCTCGATGAACATTACGACTTACGAAAATTTTGATGCCGCAAATCAAATTTATTGACACACTAGGTATTTTTGGTGTAGATGAAAAACAGCCTATAACCAATCTGTGTAAAAAATTTGTGACTTATTCATATTACGCGAAATCTCAATTAATTTTTTAATTATTATAAGGGAAATAATGCAATGTTCAATTATTGCATCACAGGAGCTTTTGATATAATACAAAACAAAAATCCTAGGACAACACAGCTTGCGGTCTATTTTCAAAATTGTTTGCAGTATTGTAAATTTTAATTTTTAAATTTCACTTAACGCCTTTTTCCATATAAACGCATATATGGAATGGACGAACAGTGTAGGTCCCGAAGGATCTACACTGTTCGCTTTTGAACAGGTTATTCCTGACCAAAAAGCTAACAGTGAAGATCCTGATCAGACAAAATATTAACAGAGAAATCGATTAGATCGGTCGGATGTGCAAGCTGATCTGGATCTACGCTGTTTGCTAATGCGATAAAGTGCGTAAATATATATGTTATAGGAAAGGGGGGGGGGGGTAAACGAATTTCGGATTATTTCTAAATCAATTTTTACAGCAATTTTCTTCGTCTGATGCTGCTTCATTCGTGGTACCTTTCTATGTCGATTGTCGGGAGAGTAAAACTCGCATATTGCGCATAACCGCAGACACGGCACATAAGCACGGATTCGCCGGTCTTAAACTTTTTTAGCAATCTATGGCGGATAAGAAATAGACACGTACAGGAACCACATGTTGCTTGGTCAGTGTATGTGTCGCAACAGTTTCCGATAAGGAACAAAAATAAACAAGAAAACGAGGGACGTATTTATACCTCCGCGCCGCGCCCTTCACCGTTGTTGTGTCGTTTTTCACTGTGTGCGATTCTCAATGTCACCAACTAAATTTCAAGCAACATACCACTTAACAACTTGGCTATTGTTTTTGCTTTACTATTTTTGACGCTTTTATGAGAAAACTGTGAACTCTTCCCTAATCATAAAAGAATTTAGAATTTGCACAATATGAAGTACAATGTATAAGGGTAAATGAAATACAGTTACGACCGCGCTAATGAAGCGTCCCATCATGGAACTGTAAAACTACCTTAGATGCAGGTAAAATCAATGTCAATCATTTGAAATTGCAGCTTACAAGCAAAAAAGATGTATATTTGCAGAAAATAATGGAAACAAATCAAACATACGCACGGCTGGTGGATTATTTGTCATCCCTTTAACTTTTTACAAGACAAAGTAAGGCCGTTAGCTAACTAGAATTGATAGATATTCCTTTTATAGATCTGCTGGGGCTACGAAATATATTTTTAAAATTATTTTAGGCGTCACCGCGCACAAAGTTAGGCGCTACAGTATTTCTATTAGGTGCATAGACTAACGATTTGAACAGTTTAAATCAAATGTATATAACTACACAGAAATCTTGTGCGTTTCTTGAGTAATTAAGAACACTATTAAATAAATTTAGCACGCATTTGCGAAAATGCTTGCCAATCTAAGAAGAAAACGGCAGAATTTATGAAATTGTAAGTATTCCATCGAAATACTTGATTATTATAAGTGTAAGGTCCGAATACAAATAATTGACTTAAGTATTATACGCATTTTGGAATGTTCGTTTTTACCCCTAGAAACGTTTTAAAAGATATTTTTTGACAAATTAAAATAAGAGAAATCGATTAGATGTCATTTTTATATGATAATTCAATTCAACTTCCTCTGTGGTGTCTTTTGACGAAGTTTTTAAATAATGAACTAATTTTTTTTCTAAAATTTCCAAAAAAATAACGTATTTTTTCAAAAGGGGAGAGGGGTGTTGAAAACGGCCATAGCGCAATAACGAAGTCGGTGACCCCCAAATTTTATTCGCTAATTCGATTGGAATTGCTTTTTTCAAACTTTTAAAGCAAAAAAATCAAAAATTAAATTCGGGAATTTTTCACAATTTTGAAAAAGTCGACAGAAAAAAGGCAAAACTCGACGTCATTTTTAACGCGAAAACGGCGTTAAACGGTACACAACGTTGTCAAAACTGGCCACATTATGTTAAATCTTATATCACCGGAAAGGTATTTTCAGCGCCAATTCATCTGTGAAAGAATAAATGAAATCGGAAACCCCAATTTTCAGCCAACCCCGAAAAAGTGTTCGGCGAGCGTCGTTGACGTCACTGCAGAAAACTGGCGTTGATAGCTAACTTTGAAGGTAAATATCTAAACAACTATTTGATTAATCGAAAAACGGTTTGCGGATTCATGCTGGAAGTATCTTCAATAAATAACATACTAAATTTCATAAAGAAATTCAAAAATTCGCAAAGTGTCGCGTTCCACCTTAAATGCGAACATTCTATGAAATCTTTTTTTTATTTCTTAATGGATCATCTCATGAAAATAAGTTTTTGAGTTCATCTGTTTAGTTTGCAAAGATTCAATTAAGTACAAATGAGATTCTTTCGAACTCGCACCGTCAAGGCGACAGCGCCTAGCCCTGCAATTCCTGCTTTCTTCAGACATCCCGAAAGTTGCGAGACCGAAGGACCTGTCTGGTAAAATTTGATCCGGTCAGACTAGATTTCTTATGTTATCAGACCGAATGTCAGACAAAAATTTGAACTCCTTATACTTGCAAATAGCCTTATAACATTTTTTGGTCTTACAGAATTTGTTTCGGTCAGACAGATTTTCACATCTCATCTGACCAAATGTCTGACACATATTTTCAACTTTCGGGAAGTCTGTTTCTTTCAAACCCGCACTGTCACGGCGACGGCGCCTAGCCCTGCAATTCCTGCTCTTCTTTCGAACCCGCACCGTCACGGCGACAGCGCCAAACATTCTGCAAACTGATTTTTTAACATACTCTGAAAGTTTATTGCGTTATAGATCGTATTACATAATTTGTTCTTGTTTACCTTTCTTAGAACATCTTGTGTTATTGCTCCATCTACCCCCGTCTTGACATGTTAAAACGGCACCACCTATCAGATCATGCCCCGTGTTACATTGCAATGAAGCAGTACCTCCGTACAGTGTACCAGCTATTGATATTATCTTCCCATTTAATATCTGAGGACTGCCGCAATCTAGTTTATACGATATCATTTCATAATCTGAATTCTAGCGAAAAGCTAACTTTCCATATAAATATTGAATACACAAAACTAAAACACAAAGAAGTATTCTCATTTTTAGAAAACGTCGTTCATAGGATATTAAAATCGGGGCTCGTCACGGAAAAAGGTACCTTCGGTCATTTTTAGTGATATTTTAGTTCTAACTTAATTTAGAAAGAACTTACATCTTTAAATCAATATCTTATAACTTAAATGTGATTTTGTTACACATTTTGACAATAAAAAGTTTTCTACCGCGAAATGTATAATTAACAATGTCGTCTGCTAAAATTTATGACTTCATTTTAAAGATTGACGTCAACTGTCCGAAGGTACCTTTTCCCGTCACGTGCACCATATAAGGTTTCCAATCAGTTTGAAATTCCTGGAATTTCGACTAAGTGATTTTTGTGTAAGTTAGCGTTTGCAGAGTCAAGCAATTTTAGAGACAACTCGGTAGATGTGCTTAATGTCATATAATATTATAAAAGATTACATGTACAACAACATTTTTTTATTCATCATTCATCACGGCGCTTTCGTAGGTCTTAATGATTTCTTAAATAAGTAATATTATAAACCCAATTTCTATTTTCCTCTTACATTTTGGCTCTGCTGTGAGAAGAGTCTGTTTTCTGGATGTTGCTATTCCTTATATGCTTATTTAACGCTTTTTCAGCTAGTCAACCGGATGCCCTCTTGATTTTATTGCTCACACTTGTTTTTTGTTTTTGTTGGATTTACCTTGTTTGGTGCATTCAACTGTATCATTCCAGCCATTTAATGTACACGCAAGAACGGCTGATCCATGTAAGTTATATCCTGGATCACACCTGGCAGTTGCTGATGCGCCTCTAGATGTTCCATTCGGTGCGGCTACTTTACCATAGGGCAACTGTATACTTCCGCAATCTAGAATATAAAAAGACTTAACAGTCTTAAAGCAGTAATATCTCCACAATATATGCAACTTCAACCGCTACTTTGATTTTAAATATATATCTGTATACATAATGTATACCATAATGCGATATAATTTGGATAACACGAATCTACTATCAAGGGAAGTACTTTATAAACTTTTCACCTGATTTTCGTTCTTAATAGAAAACTTTATTTATAATTTGCTATTTCTATTTCATAAATACACGCATGTTTCTATTTACCAGAAGGGTCACATATTGGGGATCCACTCCACGTTCCATCTGCTTGACATACTATGACTGTTGAACCGGACAGATTTAATCCTGCTTCACAGCTGACACCCACAACGGATCCATATGTCGTAACAGTGTTATTAACACTCCCTCTGTTTGGCTTCGGGTTACCACAATCTGAAATTGAATAACTTTTGCTGATAGATAAATTTTGCAATTTGATCAATTTCAACCTATTAACTGCTTCTGTGTATAAGAGAACACAACCATGTATTTTGCTAATTGTATTTTGTAATACAAAGCAACTGACAAACATTTGACAACTGACACAACTGCTAAATAGCATTAACTTCATAGATGGTACATTATCTAACAGCAAGTTTTTTTTATATTTAAGGACTAAACAGACAAAAATAGATATTTGCATTATCTTTGGGGCCATTTAAATATTGTTCTCAGCCCTAAACAGAATGGCACATAAAAACCGGATCCACCCTTAGTTGTCAATTAAGAAACATTTATTTTAATACATCAAGACATTCCACATTGGATTTAGTAGCGCATGTAAGGGTTCGTTTCATCAATAATTCCCGATCTGATCGTACCTTACGCTGCGATTTCAATCTGCGATCTCATCTACGATTTACAGACAACCGTTTCACTAACCACATCGCAGATTTGCTGATCGCACTTAAACTACGATCGGCGCCGACTGTTAGCGGACGACTTATATCCAGTGATAGAGGGGGGGGGGGTAAATATGAAAGTCGCTTAAATATGTTCAGTAATTACAGACTATAAACCCATACATTTACCCTTAAATGTGAACACAATTAAATAATAATAATAATTGTATGATGAACTGACTTAACTATCTGATATTTCTATCATTTTAAATGTTTTCATAAGGTAGCCCTATCTGTAGATTTTCATATTATTAGAACCTACCAACAATTTTACAGTCGTTCATTGTCTCCCACGTGCCATCAGATTGGCAGGATATACTTTGAATGCCCACAGGACGGTATCCAACAATGCAGCTGATCAAAGCTTGCGCTCCATAAGTTGTTTTGTTGGATGTTAATACTACATTGGCATACGGTGGATTTGGTATTCCACAGCCTGTTGGGAAAACATTGCATATGTTTCATTAATATAATGAAACTTCAATTCTTATTTGTACAGCAAAAGATCATAACATAATAACGTATTCTTAGATAAAAATAGATAACTTTAACATAAAAGCTCTCTGAGAGATGAAACATATTGCAGGATCTGTTCATGGGCGGTAACGGAAATGCATATAGGTGTCCACTACGCTTCGCTATGTTTTCGCTTCTCAGTATATACTCACATATTGAAAGTCAAATTTTAAGCTTACATACTTGTACAAAATGTTAATAAAAAGTAAGATTATTGATGTCCCGCTGTGGCAGATGCAGATGAGGCTGATTTATTACGCGAACTCATGCAAGTCGTAAACATAACTTCATAATTGTCATCCACCAGAGTACAACGCCAGAAAGAAAACAAATAACCCGTGAAGAAAAAATGAGCGTAATAAAAATAACTAAAAATTGTGGTTACAGACAGATCTTACACCTCTCTACGGTTTGCTATCCTTCATGATCTTTGTTATGGAAATAATCACCTGTCAAGTAAAATATTACTTAACTTTTAAGTTCTAATCGCTCCGAAGTCGTGTCGAACCCAACAATTTGGACATACATAATAATAACATCGTTTCAATCGGAGCTTTTGTATTTAATATTCGACGGCGCGATGGTATTAACCTTCTTTTGAAATAAATAAATAGTATGAGCCGTCACTTTGAACAGCAATTATAATAATAAATTTGATTTCCGTAATTTGATCTCAAAAGTGTACTTACAAAGGTTTTGAAATCGCAAACAAAATAAAACAATTTCCTTTCATCATTGATTGTATTACCTTTTAAGCGACAGGTTGGAAGACTTGACCAAGTATTATTTGTCTGACATGCAACCACTTCGTCACCAAAAAGGTCATATCCAGCTTTGCATGATATTTTGACAACAGTACCATTTGATGTGTTTGTTGTGTTTCTTATACCATTTTCTGGTGTAGGGTCTCCGCAATCTGTTAAATTAAAATCTTATAATCTATATAATTTATACATGCAGTGCCAAAATCGATTAAAATTCATTTATATGAAACATTATTTCGACTGGCTTCCGTATTGGTAAGGCTTAAGTAAACATAATCAAAGCACGTGAAGACCAGTAAACTAACGTCTTATTCGTATATTATTTTTAAAGGGAAGTTAATTTGTAATAACTAGTATGTAAATTTTTACGCTTATTCAAATTTTCGGACATGTATTTTTTCAAGAATAAAACGTAATTTTATGAAAGCAAAGTTGCATCCTTCATCTTATATTTCTTCATATTGAAGAATATGAGCGGATGCGACTAAGCGTATATATAATTCTGACTTTATTCTTGAAAAAGGACGAAGTCCGAAAGTTTTTATAAAAATAATCATTTGAATAGAATTTAGTGTCTTGTATTTACTACAAGGAATGTGCTCTTAATAGGACGAACCTATGTATATGCAAGTTGTCAAACTCGTCCATGTTCCATTGTTCTGGCAGATCACAACGTCATTGCCACTCATTCTATAACCGTCATTACAAGTCACCTTAACTACGGTTCCAACACTTGTTCTGGTGCTGTTTACATTTGCGTTTGCTGATACAGGACTTCCACAGTCTAAAAACAAATGAAGTATATATTTCCTTTTGTTGAAGTAGGAATGGTTTACATTAAAAGTATAAATGAAAATAAACCATTCAGTAAAGAGAAAGCGTATCGTTATTGTTTTTATATCAAACTTGCTTAAAATTTGTAGTTTAGAGCAGTAAATACTTGTAAGTTGTCTATTTTCTTTTCAGTTTCTGAATTATTATTGATTAGTAATATTGATAAATTATGTTCATTTTCATTATTTAATGTTAACAAGGAGGACCTCTGTCAGTGCTTAAATACTTACTATACACTTTATGGTGGGCTTATTTTCAGATCTGATACTGACGTAACTGTTATTTACTCACTTTACCCTAAAGATATTCTTGCATGCCAATCGCTTTCAGTGATAGCTCGGTTATTGTTCAGTGTATTTCTACAGGTTATGGCCCACATACACAATTACAAACCCTCCTGCACTATACAGTTACTAGTATAGTTGCTTTTTAACTCTTTTAACCATAGTCGTCTCAATACATGACCATTATTATAAAATGTTCTTGCTATTATTTCTTTAATAGCTTCTAATCAACATGCCAATCTAAATACTAATTTCATATTTCCATTTCAGCGCAATTTTCTTTCTTTCACTATTTCATATTTCCTATTTCATTTATTTTTGGGCCAAAGATCATAAAAATAAGATTAGAAACCTGTCTCAAATCTCAAGCATCGAATTGGCCAAAATGGCGATCAGTCCTTAAGATTTGAGACTGGTCTCCATATTTAGTTTTATGATTTTCGGCCCTTGTCTTATAATTACTGATACAGCTTATCATTTACTCACTAACATGAAGAAAGGTTGCATGCATATTCTTAGCAGTAGCTGAATAAGGATGGCTGGGTTGGTGTTATTTCACTAAGGCAATTTATACTTGTTTGCTTATATGGGAACTTTGTTTGGCCAAGTGTGAGATTGGTGCACCCGAAAACCCAGTGGCAAATGGTTTTGCCACTCACCTTTTCAAAGGTATAACACCAATGGCTCTCCTTTCGTTATTTGTTGTGGTGTCTTATTTGAAATTGATCTTTTTTCCTCTGTACGCGGCGAGGCTGTGTTCTCTCAGTGTGAAGAAAATATGGTAATCTGCATCATTGTGTTTTATCATGGTGTTACCATCGCAAGCAAACTCGTGTGCATAAATATTTGCATTCTGTTTTGTGACGTTTATTTAACCAAATGCGGATCAGCAATTGCGAATCAGCAGTTAGTGTGGTATCCAAAGTTGTTCCAACGGAAATAAATGAAAATTATAACTGATGAAAAGAGACACTTCAGTTAGAAAAATTGGCTGGTTAGCCTATTGGTAATGTCCCAATGTCACTTGCACCCTACTTAGAGATATCCTAGACAAATATGATAAAGTCGCCAGTATTTAGCAACGTACCATGGCAAGCCGCAGATGATGAGGGGTGGTGTTGTGCTACCGTGTGATTTATCATTTCTGCCCCATGTAAAGATGACTTTAAGTTCGAATCAAAGGCACTTAGTGTAATGGGACTTTTGATGTCATCAGTGCTTAACAGCTTTTGTAAAATTAATGAAATTCGTTAACTTATTCTGTGTTGCATTGTATTTTATTTATGGCACATTACTTTTAAAATTATTTTGAACCCTAAGACATCATGTGAGTTTTCTGTCGGTCAAAACCGTTACAAAGCTGTCAAATCTAACAGTGAAAATCAGAGATGCCTCTCGATTTTTATTTGTAACTGATTGAATAAACCGAAATTAGTTGAAATATGTCAAACGATAATAGCTACATTTTTAAAAGTAAAAACATGCGGAGAAAACAATAAAAGCACTATGTTGCATAAGACACCTTCCATATTATAAACGAAAAACAATCTTCAGATTATAGCTTTTAATGCATATTTCTCCAACGGATAAAAATAATCGCAACTGGTTGACAAACTTTAGTTCATTGGAAAAGAACAACGGATAAAATTATTCAAAACTGGTTGACAAACTGTAGTCAATGGAAAAAAGAACATTTTAGAAAAGCTAACAGCATATACACGACCGTAGACGATGACTTTGTATTACAGTTTATGCAGACGCCTATGTATATATTTATTTGACACCAATGGTTTAAACTTATTTATTTTACATCAATTATGAAACAAAATCTTGCAAATGATAATTATTTATCACTTTCGATGACTGCTTCCTGGGTTGACAACCAGTACTCGCACCGAATATGGATATATTTATTAAGTGAACTTGCCCTTCTTGTCCGGTCACCAGCTAAATAGATACTAATGCACGAACAAACATATTTTTCTATACTTTTATGTAGGTTTTAATATCTCTTAATCTTAAATATTTGAAAATGCGTTATTCGTAAAGCTTAAAACATTTGAAAAAAAAAGTTATTTAAACAGCGGTTTGATACTATTGCAAAGATATATTTTACTGGCAGTCCTACCTGTGCAAATAACAGACACATCATTGGAGTGCTGACAGTTGTCACGTACGTTGTAAGTGCAGTTGTTGATGTGGAAAGCTGTGTCTCCACACTTCAATTCATCCACAAAGATAGGACCCGTTCCTTTGCCAAAATAAGCACCAACTCGGAAAGTTTTAGCAGGACTAAAAAACGAACAGATAGTGAATTGCACCAGAAAACAGAAGCCTAAAATATAACAATTAAATTTATCGATAATGTGATTTTAAAAAAAATACTAAAAACTTTAATTATGTGTAAACATTTACCTGAATCCGACCATGCGGCAGATAGTCTCCGCCTCCTTCATTCCGAACGAGTGATCACATACGGTTCCCCAAGTATCAAGTGTCTTCAGTTCTACTCGTCCACTACTAGCGTTACCACCACCAGCTAGGCGAATTTCATCAACATTTAAAGGGAAACCTTTGATAAAAAGAATATTAGCAAATGTGTTTTGTTTAAAATATCATTTTCATATTTTTATAGGAAAACAAAGGATAAAATACATGAACAGGTATACGAAATTGTAGATCTAGTTATTTAAAATATACATGAAAGTATGCATTAAGTATTTTGCGGAATGATTTTAAATGAAAGAGAAAGAGGATAATATAAAATATTTGATATCACTTTATAAGCACAGCTAAAGCATTGACGTGCATCATGATTCTTTATGATTTGTTTGATCCATTTGTTTAAGAAAACGGGCACAGGTGTAAAAGTCATATTCGTTCTCCGCGTTAACCATTGAATGCCAGTGTTCATACGGTTTCAGAGTCTTATATGACTACACGCTATAAAATTCAAACGAATTAAAAATAACAGCTTAACACATTTTTTTCAAAACTTATAGACTAACCCACTCTTACTCATTGTATTATTTTACGCCTTCGACTTTTGAAAAGTGAGTGTATAGGGAGGTTTTCTTTGTGTTCTTGAATTTTCTAGGCTTTCTCTTAAGATTGATGAGTATTAATATTTCCTTGGATTGTATATTCAGCGCTTGATCCGCGAAATTCAATCAACTAAGGAATTATACGTAAGTGTGCTCTAAAATTATACGTAAGTGTGCTCTTAATTAATAAAAAAAACAAGAAATAACTATACATTTCAATTTCACTGATATTTTCCTTGAGAAGTTGAGCGAGAAGTATAGTGACAGAACGTTGTTCATTGATAATCACGCCTTCAAGTTGCTTTACTTTAAGCAACAACTTTTGTTGTTGTTTAAACATCCGCAATGGAAATGAACTCACAGCAACAAAAATTTAATTGACAGCTAAATCAATTTGGAAGTAAAAAAACAGCGTCTTTTAATGAAAGCGGCAATTCTAACAGTCGTCGAGTGACAAAAACCGTGGTCGGCTTCTTGTGAAGTGATACAGTGCAACAGGTGTTTGCGCAGGTGGCCCGTTGGGATCAATGTCTAATCGAAATCGAAATTTGTAGTAGGAACCCACCAAAATGCTGTTTTACCAGAAGCTAGAAGATATTTTGCTCACAAATGAATTAAGAAAAACGTCGATAATATTAAAACACACTTACTATATTCTTTGCATTGTCCTTCAATGGACCATTTCCCTGTGACGTTGTTACACTTCATTCTCAGTATTCCCACGTATGTTTTGTAATAAAAGCACTCTGCATAAAGTTCCGATCCATTATATTTAAAGTAGTCGACGTCCCAGGCAGATAAATCCGGCTGTCCGCATGCTTAAAAGTATTCAACAGAACATTTGCCACTGAAAATTCGATAACTCGGAACTCCAGTATAATTAATAATTAATATAGTAGTCGATGCCATCCCTAATAATTATGTAAATTTTAGTTACATAGTAGTGAGAGAGTCAAAGCGCCTGACACGGTTAAAATTAATCTTTTAATGAGGAAAACTGATATAAGGAATGGACAGACAGGTATAAATGCAGTCTTCTAAATTCGTTGGCCGTGAAAAAACGAAGGCTCAAACGCTTAGGGTATCAAGAATGAATTAGAAGCTACTTAATTATTCATTTGATGGTTACCAACTAGCTTCATAAGAGTAATTGACTTTAAGGCATGCTGTTTAATCTATACAATCATATTAGATGAAAAGTAAACTTCGAAAGCCACGAAAAATGACCTTGAACCTTTTCATGAACTGTAATGGATATGCCCACGCCGCCTTGCCCTTTTCTCATCTAAATATTAACACTGGTAAACAGATCCATCCCAAAACGGAGGTACATGTATGCATATAGCGGTGAACCTCCAATGCGTTATTTTCAGATTTTCACCATTCCATGATAAGCGGCATATTTTCTCCCGATAAAAGAATGGGGTTTTCCCCAAAACTAGAAAACAATGGGCGGATGTATAGAATGAAATTTTGTCAGGGGATTTGAGAATAAAAATCCTGCATATTACAGAAAATGCCGTTTATCTATTGTAAAAAAATGAAAACAATGATCAGCGAAAGAGATTTAAGGTAAAATATGTGAAATAATAATAATAATAATAATAATAATAATAATAATAATAATAATAATAATGATAAACTGAAGTAAGGCTTTTTGATAGCAGATTTAAGTTTACACATGGTGAAAAACTAAAGATTATAGATTGATCAATTTTATGTACAAGTATGTATCTCCCAAGATACAAGTAACCATACCAATATAATAAACACATTTGTCGGCCAAAATTTTAAATGTATTTAGTAGGTTAAAACAATTATCAAATAGGTACCTACTTAAAATGTATGTTCAACCTTCTAAATGAGACTTTTGATCCTGGCTATATACTCAACATATCTTAAATAATTTTAGACATATACTATTATCAAACCGAAACAAATCCAATCTTGTTAATTAATTGGAGCTATTTGTAAAATAATTAATATACTTTGACATCAATTACACATACCACTGCACCCAACTGATACGTCCCTGTCATGAGTACACGAGTTCGACAAAAAGTAGTTGCAATCAGCTAGTTTAGCAGTGTATCTGCTACAGAAAAGCTGCTCCATATAAATAGGAAAGCTACCCGCACCATTCGCTGCACCATTGTAGTATTGAAGAGCCCTTAAAATAAATATAATTTTTCAAGACATAAAACAAGTTGATGATCACAATGAGAATAATTCGGTGTTTTAACAATTTTCTTATCTTCTGGAGAAAACTAATTATATTTATATATTGATTTTATAAGATTCTATCAAAACACACTGATATTTCTAATTTTGCTTTATTGTGAGATTTCTTGTTAAAGCATTACAATCAGGTGTTTAAGATGTAATCGTTGGCAGTGTATGACTTTAAACCGCAATAGTATTATATAACTCGTGTAAGTATAAAACGTAAACCATTAAATTATGTTGTTAATTAAAATGCTATACATTGTGTACAATCGGCAGCGGAAGGTCTACCTTAAATGTAGTTCTTGACAAAATAGGTCAGCAGCGAGTATATCGAAATTCTGGTCACAAATTGTTCCCCAGACGCCATTAACTTTGATTTCAGCCCTACCATCATATGGTCCTGTTCCATTGACGAGACGAACTTCAGTAATGTTTAACTTTGGTCCTGTACATGCCAAAACACAAACATAGTAAACGCATATTTAAGTAAACCCTTTCAAGATATTCAATGATGAATCGAAAGTTGATGGTGTTGGTCTGGATATAAAAAAGATGGGTTGTTTAAAGTTAACGTGAAACTGTACCCAACTGTTTTTCATAACCAAATTAAAATCACGAAATATTGATTAAACTCATTAACAGTGTTAAATGCAATGTTATATAATTTTGGTGTTAACTGGAAATGACGAAAGATATATATTAGGTTAAATGAATTATAAACTGTGAATGAATGAAGTAATACAACTATATTTTATGGACGAACATTTATTAAACACGAACATAATTTTGATTTATATTACAGTAAACCTTATTGTTGTTCCATGCATTCACGATATAAGCATTAAACAAAGGTTTTCATAAATACATGTAATACTGGTGCTTGTGTTTCCTTCGCAAACGTTACTCACCATAGCATATAACGGAAACATCGTTATTATGGGTACAACCATAAACATTTCCGACAGCGTAAGTGCAGTTGTTGATATGAGAGTATAATGAACTTCCACACGAAAGTCTGTCGACGAAAATCGGCCCTGTTCCCGGTCCGTAATTTGAATTGTAATAGTATGGGTATAGATTCCTACAGAACAAGTTGTATCCGTTTATAAAATAGTGTTTTTTTCCCCACAGTTTTCGTACTCTTTATATTGTCATTTTGGGATTACTATGAGAAAATATTTAAATATTTATTATGGAAAAAGATATTTACTACAACTCTTCTGTATTGCCGCGAGGGAAGGGTGTGTTTTGTGAGTGGGACGATTCTTGATATGCATATTTCAAATGTGTTTGAAGTACGATTTAAAATGCAATTTAAACAATGCTAAAATACAACAAGAGGGCCATGATGGCCCTATATCGCTCACCTGACTACAAAAGTACTCTCAGCTTGTGGTTTCAGACAAGCAGATTTTTAAAGTTTTTCCTATACAAGTCTATGTAAAATGAAGTGACCCCTGGGGCGGGGCCAATTTTGACCCCAGGGAAATCATTTGAACAATCTTTGAAGAGTTCCAATAGAGGATGCTAAATGCCAAATATCTTAGCTCTAGGCCTTGTGGTTTCAGACAAGAAGATTTTTAAAGTTTTTCCTATATAAGTCTATGCAAAATGAAGTGACCCCTGGGGCAGGGCCAATTTTGACCCCAGGGAAATAATTTGAACAATCTTTGTAGAGTTCCACTAGAGGATGCTAAATGCCAAATATCTAAGCTCTAGGCCTTGTGGTTTCAGACAAGAAGATTTTTAAAGTTTTTCCTATATAAGTCTATATAAAATGAAGTGACCCCTGGGGCGGGGCCAATTTTGACCCCAGGGAAATAATTTGAACAATCTTTGTAGAGTTCCACTAGAGGATGCTAAATGCCAAATATCTAAGCTCTAGGTCTTGTGGTTTCAGACAAGAAGATTTTTAAAGTTTTTCCTATACAAGTCTATATAAAATGAAGTGACCCCTGGGGCGGGGCCAATTTACACCCCTGGGAAATAATTTGAACAATCTTTGTAGAGTTCCATTAGAGGATGCTAAATGCCAAATATCTAAGCTCTAGGCTTTGTGGTTTCAGACAAGAAGATTTTTAAAGTTTTTCCTATATTAGTATATAAGTCTATGTAAAATGAAGTGACCCCTGGGGCGGGGCCAATTTTGACCCCAGGGAAATCATTTGAACAATCTTTGTAGAATTCCACTAGAGGATGCTAAATGCCAAATATCTAAGCTCTAGGCCTTGTGGTTTCAGACAAGAAGATTTTTAAAGTTTTTTCCTATACAAGTCTATATAAAATGAAGTGACCCCTGGGGCGGGGCCAATTTACACCCCTGGGAAATAATTTGAACAATCTTTGTAGAGTTCCATTAGAGGATGCTTAATGCCAAATATCTAAGCTCTAGGCCTTGTGGTTTGAGACAAGAAGGTTTTTAAAGTTTTTCCTATATTAGTATATAAGTCTATGTAAAATGAAGTGACCCTTGGGGCGGGGCCAATTTTGACCCCTGGGGCGGGGCCAATTTTGACCCCAGGGAAATCATTTGAACAATCTTTGTAGAGTTCCACTAGAGGGTGCTAAGTGCCAAATATCTAAGCTCTAGGCCTTATGGTTTCAGACAAGAAGATTTTTAAAGTTTTGCCTATATAAGTCTATGCAAAATGAAGTGACCCCTGGGACAGGGCCAATTTTGACCCCAGGGAAATAATTTGAACAATCTTTGTAGAGTTCCACTAGAGGATGCTAAATGCCAAATATCTAAGCTCTACGCCTTGTGGTTTCAGACAAGAAGATTTTTAAATTTTTTCCTATATAAGTCTTTGTAAAATGAAGTGACCCCTGGGGCGGGGCGAATTTTGACCCCAGGGAAATAATTTGAACAAGCTATGTAAAGTTCCACTAGAGGGTGCTAAATGCCAAATATCTAAGTTCTAGGCCTTGTGGTTTCAGACAAGCAGATTTTTAAAGTTTTTCCTATATAAGTCTATGCAAAATGAAGTGACCCCTGGGGCGGGGCCAATTTTGACCCCAGGGAAATCATTTTAACAATCTTTGTAGAGTTCCACGAGAGGGTGCTAAGTGCCAAATATCTAAGCTCTAGGCCTTGTGGTTTCAGACAAGAAGATTTTAAAAGTTTTTCCTATATAAGTCTATGCAAAATGAAGTGACCCCTGGGGCGGGGCCAATTTTGACCCCAGGGAAATCTTTTGAACAATCTTTGTAGTTCCACTAGATGATGCTAAATGCCAAATATCAAAGCTCTAGGCCTTGTGGTTTCAGACAAGAAGATTTTTAAAGTTTTTCCTATATAAGTCTTTGTAAAATGAAGTGACCCCTGGGGCGGGGCCTTTTTTGACCCCAGGGAAATAATTTGAACAAACTTTGTAGAGTTCTACTAGAGGATGCTAAATGCCAAATATCTAAGCTCTAGGCCTTGTGGTTTCAGACAAGAAGATTTTTAAAGTTTTTCCTTTCGGTTGCCATGGCAACCAGAGTTCTGCATGGAATTGATTTCTTTGAACAACTTTGGAAGAGCTTCATGCAGGGAACATTCCTGCCAAGTTTCAGATAGAGTGGCCCAGGAGTTCAGGAGAAGAAGTCGTTTGAAGAAAAAGTTGACGACACACGGACGGACGACGGACGACGGACGACGGACATCAGGCGATCACAAAAGCTCACCATGAGCACTTCGTGCTCAGGTGAGCTAAAAACACACTTAAAATTGTGATAGAAAAATGAACATACAAAAATTAAAATGTCCATGTTTTTCTGGATTTCTACGTTGTAATTAATTTTATGAAAACTGTCCGGGATAATTATATCTGCGGCTATATCGATCTGAATAATATTTAAGCTAAAGTTTTGCGTTGGTCTGATTATGAATAATAATCATTCTGAAATTTATATTAATTTTGTTTATGAAAGAGAGGATTGTTTAGGTAACAAATATTGATAATAAACAGGAAAATGAGAAATATAAACCATTTATAAACAATACGTGTAGAAAAACTATTCCATATCAGCTTAGAAAGGAGTAATACAACTTACCCAAATCCAAGCATACGACAAACGACATACCCTCCGGTAGTAGAAAAATAGTTCTCACAAATCGTTCCCCATGTGTTATTAACTTTTACTTCGATTCGCCCGCGGTAAGGAATAGTTGACCCAGACAATCGTATGTCAGTAATATTCAGATGGTATCCTGAAATAGTTCATTAATCGTGTTTATTGATTATTCAAAATTTAAACGCTTAAATAACTCCATTTACTCACTTGCAAAAAATATTGATCTTGTGGTTGAATCCATGATGAAAATTTATAACAAAGGTGGGCTGCAAGAAGACAGTGAGGTCGTGAAACAAACCGCACCAAAACGTTATTATTTCAAAATTCTTCCATAAACACAATAGAATAAAATTCTGGCATATGTAACGAGTTCTTGCATGCCATTTACTATTAACTGTCAAATTTAATAAAATAAATAATGAAACAAACCTGACTGAACATAATTTTTATCAATTCAAGTCACAGTTATGTTCTATTTCTAATTTATGTTTTTGTTGTTTCTTGAGCGACCAACGGGATACCTTTTGTCTATTTATTTGTCAAATAAACTTTTGTTAAAATTGTGTGAGAGTTTACAATTTCAACAATACATTTATGCCTCATATTAATAGAGGATATTAAACATCTCATAATATCAGCTAAGATCGTCTAAGAAGTTGACAGTTCTAAACAAATCATATGAGAAATTTACCCGTGCATTTAATGGCGACCTGGTCCCAGAATGTGCAGGTGTTGTTTATGTCGTAGGTGCATTCGTTAATGTAAGATTCGTTCCCTGTGCATTCCAAATTGTCGACATATGTCGGTGTTTTGTCAACTCCGTACTGATAATTTGTGTTGACGATGTTGTTAACCGAGAACGAAACATACCTTCACAAAAATTAAGTACACATCTCTCTCTTAAATATACCAAAATTTTGACAATACTGATATATTAACAATTATCTAGAGGTTATCTTAAGTAGATAGAAGTTCGCCGTCGAACATGGAATGGTATTTATCTGAAGAATACCGCATTGATGGTTCCATGTTCACCGCCATATGCATACCATCGTTTGGGATTGATCAACATTGTACTGTTTATTGGTGTAAATATTAAGTTGCGCTCAACCCGGGGCTAGGTGGCGTGGGCAGTAATAAGCATTTCCATTAAGTACTGCCCATGAACAGGCTCAATCAAACCGAGTCTGCAATATTTTCATATTTGTCGTGTTCAAAGGTCTTCAAAGTTCCCTTGTCATCTATTTAAAATGTAACTGTAAGATCGGAAATCGTTGTAGATCATTATGAATTGATAATGAGTAGAAAACATCTCGCATATTTTGGAGTTGTGTTCAATAGCTGAATAAAATGCAATCCTTTCCAATTTTGAGAATTCCCTGAAAAACCAATCAACAGTTGTATAGTTTGAATTCTTAGAAAAACTACCAACAAATTTTATTTTAGGAAAGAACTTGTTCTCTTAATGACTAATACAGTAGATGCTCCAAAATATAACAGTTTGTGATGAATATCTACAAGTTAACATTTACTTGAAATAAATACAAATCGAACTTAACATCAAGAAAATGTATGTTACTGCCCAATTCGACCCGCCCTTGGTTGAACTCCACTCAAAAATAGTATAAAAAAATCCAAACCAGGTTGACATAGGACATTGTGATCCACCAAAAAATATATACATATGACATTAGACGTAGACTTTTTTGGATAAATCCTATTTCGTAATCATCGGTGTATGAAGTGTGTGTGCCCTAAACGAGAAAACAATGAGCGGAACTGAAGTTCAGGAGTTTATGTTGAATTTTGTATCAAATATACCCTGTTCATTTTAAATTATAAAGTTTTGTAATTAATCTGCATGCGTATGTAGTTCTTACCTTGGATTACGAAACAGTATTGTATTGAAAAACTTCAAACATTTTAATTTATTATAAACCCATGAATGATTTAAGCATAGTACACCTTGTATCCGGTAGATTGATACAACGAGTCTGATTAATGAATCCGCATCTCACGGTGTGGTTTGTCAATTCAGCTATTTTGCAACCCCAGAACTACATTATACTATTATTAGTTGTGTATACTGTTCGTTATTATGCGGCACATACCTAACTCTTAAAAGTTTCCATTTGTATTACGTCAGACTTGCACAAAACGAGTAGAGGGGGTCCATATAAATCTAAAACTTACTTTAGTTTCATCATTCTACATAGAACGGCTGCATCCTGAGCATCAAACTTGCTTTTGCATATGCCTCCAAAATGTCCGTTTACAAGAATTCTGACATGACCCTCGGACGGCCAGTTATCCGAATAATCGTCTTGCAAGCGAATGCTGCTCACATTGAGCGAAAATTCTAAAAATGAGCTTAAAGTTCACCTGATGTACAAAGTAAGGTATCGAACAATGAAGAATACTGAATGTTTTTATGTTAAGGTCTATGCTTGAATTTGATAACACGTTTTACATAATTTAATTTATTAATTTAAAATGTTACAAAAAAGGTTAAACTATCATTTTAATGTTGTATTATAATTGAATATAAAAACCAGTTTAATTGAACATTCACTAAAGATAATTTCAACATATCATTATCGAAAAACATGTAAAATTAAAGGTTAACAAAATCAACAATATAAGTGTGTCACGAAGACATGTAATATCCCTGCCGCGGAAAATTGACATTCTGAAGAATACATCCTTATAGTAGGTTAACATTTGTAAAATCATGCGAGCTTATGGATTTACCATGTTTGATACCAGTAGCATGTAATTTTTTAGCCGATACCTATGCAAAATATCTAAGCTTTTATGAAAATGTATTTGAAAGTACCTAATAGGAACCTTATGTATAAACAAGTGACCTTGCAAGAGGACCAATATTAATCATAGGAGACCAATTTCAGCATTCTGGGTAGAGGAGCTATAGACGATGCTCTATGTACAATATATAAGCTCTGGGACTTGCAGTATAAGAAAAAAAAGGATTTACAAACCTAACATGTGACCCATAATGTTATCATACACAATATAAAATAAAATGCTAAAATCATTGTCAAGCAAATGGTGGTAACTCAATGAACTTACCGAGTCCAGAGCTCCTGGAGTAATATCAAGAAGAACTCGAGGACAAGAGTAAAACAGATTTTGAATTTTGAAAGACTTCCTGATAAATGCCTAATACCAATGAGGCAACATTTTTAACAACCACGACATAAAGTCTCTCGGCATTGTGGTTTCAGAAAAGAAGACTTTTGAAGACAATCACCAAAAAAGCTTTATGCAATCATATGACCCACAAAGGCGTTCCATGGGGCATAATGTGAACAAAGTCGGTAATGACCTCTAGAATTTCACGTAACATATGTAAGCAATTGACCTTGCAGAATCAAGAAGAGTTTTGAAGACTTCCCTCTTTGTGTTAACAAGTGACCCCGGAGAGGGGCTAATATTGATCTTATGTTCTCGATTCGAATTCTGTTACCATGAAGAAATAAATATAGAAGTTTAAAATTATAGACGTTGGGTGAAGAATTTCACTTATATAGATAACTGTTCACATGAACCATATAACTACACATTGTATCTATATACTTAGTCCGCGTTTACCATTAACGGATGTGCACGTGACATCCCATCTACCACTGCTCAAGCATCGCATTTTGATCTGTGCGGGGGTAAAACCAGGATAGCAGGACGCAGTCAATTCGCTGCCATTAAATGTAACTGTAGTTGCATTCACATTTGGTGGTAAACCGCATGCTGAAACATGTACCGTGTGATACAACCAAACTTACACGGTAAAACAGATCATTCATTGAAAGATGACTTTTTTATTATATAAAAATGTCGCAGAGGTTTGTGATTCGTATTCGATTGTCTCCTGAAGATTTTATTGGTTTTCATTCAATACATGTAAATAAATAAATAAATAAATAAATAAATAAATAAATAAATAAAACAAACAAATAAATAGAAATTATAATAAGAAATATATAGAAGAATATTTAATTTAGTTCTTGAAGTTTGCTTTTACTTGAGACAATCTAAAATAAAATTTCTAAAAAAAAATCGTATTTTTTTGAATACCAATTTTGAAAGAAATGCCGACACAAAAGTTAAACTTACGTGTGCAAATTAAGGAAAGATCGTTTTTGTGGCTGCATTCTCCGCCAATGCCGTATGCTGTGCTATACGAGCAACTGGTGACATTAACAGTATTAGCTAAGCATTGAAGGTTCCGAATTAGGATAGGGAATCCACCCTCGCCATAAACAGGTTCTTTGAAAATATGCGTCAAACTGAAAAACACAATTATTATAAATTTATGTCTACACAGTAGAAGACATTTAAACCTAATAGCTTATTCGACGATAATAACACTGTTTTATGGATATTCTCCAGTAATAATATTTAAACTTGTATCTGTACCTTAAGTTCTTATATTTTCCCGGTACATCGTTGCAATTTTCAAACTTTAACGACAAGCCTTACGGTTATTATAAAAATGAATTATTTAAACACACAAAAACACAAACTCTCCTTCAGTTATATATATATATATATATATATATATATATGGGTGAGATAAGTAACCAACGAACAAACCTATAGACATAAAGGAACAGATCTAAGCACCAGACACGGCGACATCGCCTAGCCAAGAGTGCTGTACATGGTTATAGACGTGCCATCCAAGTTCTCAATAGAAAAATTTTCCGGCAACGCATATAAACCATAACTATCCACAAATGACCCTCTGACTGCCTAGACATTTACATACACTCATTTTTATACATATACAAACATGTAGGACAATTACATATACACATCTATTAGCATCGTGCTTCCTTCTTTTTTTTTATTTTTGGAATTTTTATGCACACTAGTGCTATAGACAGAGACACACACAATGAAAGTCATCTGGATCTTTCGATACACTGAATTGAAGATATATATTATGTTAAGGGGAGATAATTCAATTCAAACAGCTATATATCAAACTGAAGGAGAGTTTGTGTTTTTGTATGTTTAAAATATATATATATATATATATATATATATATATATATATATATATATATATATATATATATATATATATATATATATATATATATATATATATATATATATATATATATATATATATATATATATATATATATATATATATATATATATATATATATATATATATACTAGCCTTACGGTCGTATATATATTAAGAATGACATCATAGAAACATCGAACTGAAGATTTTACGTTTATATCAACCATACTGTCTTAAGAAATATTTTAAAAAGTTCATTGAAGAAATATCAACTTTGTATAACAGAATCAGGACACAAAGAGCTCATAATTTCTTCCATTGATATCTCGATCAATATATTTTTCTAAATTTTACCAATGTTGCTTAAACGGTATCATTAAAACTATGACGAAGAAGTAAATGAATTAAGGAATGGTAAAAAATGACCAACGTTAAAAGGGGCAAGTGGACAATATAAACCACCTAAAATAAAAGAAAGAACATTTTACCCCAAGAATTCTAATTCCACATTAAACACATTTACACTTACCTTAAATTCATCATTTTAAAGATTGTGTTTGCGTAGGAGATTCCGTTAAAGAAGTATGGTCCACTTCTGTCACAAATGGTTCCCCATTGACCATCAAACAACAATTCTGCACGGCCGTCATATGATCCGGTTCCATTAGCTAATCGTACTCCACTTAAAGGTAACTTTGTAGAATCTAACATGAACAAAAAGGAAAATATAAATTCTTAATAAGAATTCTCACAAACATTATCTATTTA
This sequence comes from Corbicula japonica, assembly GCA_038501625.1. Lineage (NCBI taxonomy): Eukaryota > Metazoa > Mollusca > Bivalvia > Venerida > Cyrenidae > Corbicula > Corbicula japonica. The sequence continues at coordinate 93,461 of JAZAYU010000796.1, read as the reverse complement.
TAAAATAATAAATATCTTCCGGTGATATATTGCATAATTTATCACGGAGCGGTGTTCAGATGCGTAAGGACATATCATGTGGGACGTAGCCCACATTGATATATATCTACATATCTGAACGACTGTTACAATAACTTTCGTAAGTCTTTTCGAAAACTTTTTAATTTAAGTTGAACGGACAAAACACATTTAAAAGAGGAGCCTTATATTAAAATCCAGAAAGTCCGAACCACATCACCCTGAATTTTACATGATCTATATTTACATTTTAGGACATACAGAATTTAAGCAAAAGTTTTCAACGAAATCGTGATCATATGCTTCACGTTCAACATTGATTGTGCCAACGTTATGCTAAACTCTACTTAGAAGGGCTATTGGTTAACTTAGCTAATAGTCTACTGTCTGAATGATGTTTTATTTCCATTATAAACAGAAATATTAAATGTAATTTAATTCTGAATTAATTAATTAATTATTGATTTAATGATTTAATGCTAAACGATTTGTTACAAAATTCCTGCATTAAAATGGCTTGGAATGCATCTTCCTTTAAGCAATAACAAATTTCTATTAAAAGGTAAATACTTTTTAAAAAGACAATGCAAAAGTAAAAATACAGGTAACATGTTGGAAAAAAATCAATGCATTTTATGTTTTCTTCAAAGATGCTTACTTAAAAACATTTGCAACATATTTACAATGGTCGTAAGCCTACGGTTGGTGTACGCTGATAGCGCCTAGCCACACAACACCGAACCTTCTACTGATTAAGCTATCCGCCACAACTCCCAACTTTCACACGACAAAAAAACAAGACGATGCGCGGATAATCCTGATAGAGTGTACGTCATTATGTAACACCAGAAACCGAGTACATACTGATAACAGTACTGACTTTTTTGTTCTGGGAGTTCTCACTGCACAATCATCGCCATTCTAAATTGTAAATAATTGTAAACCTACGTTGGTATTCGAACCCGTACGGGGAAAAACTGATATATCTAACATCACAAAATAAAAAGGAAAAATCATAGTTCAAGATGAGTTCGTTTTGCATGTCTTTGAATAGTTGAATGATCTGCAAAATACGCTGGTACAACACTGGGATTTTGCAAAAAAGGATGTCTGTACAGTTAATCAAAATAATATACAGCGTGATACATTGATTAAACATAATAATAATAATAATAAATTATATATCTGCTCACTGTAGCACGCAATTCCGACATCTTGGAAATGTCTGCACGTGTGTTTTGTCTCGTACGGACATTCTGTAATGTGGTTTTCCGTCCCTTTACATCCTATTTGGGTGATTAAGATGGGCCATTTCCTTCACCATTGTAGAAGGAGCCGCGATAGTAATCTGAATAGCTGCAATTACGAAATGTTGTTTTTGTTATTTAGCTATGTTCAAGTTCGGATAATGATATTTGTTAAAATGTTGTAACAGTTTCTGAAACGACCTTTATTTATATAATCTTGAAAAACAAACAAATATCTTGTTCAATGGAGCAAACATTACAAAAAACATTAGTTACGTACGTACCGTATGGTGCAGTAATAATTGCACATCGTTACTTTCTAAAACTCGAAAGGTGTTAGGAAAAGTCAAAGACGCGATAACTCGAAGTTCGCGATAACTCAAAGTTAATCGTCGGTCCCTTTTATCGCAATTGGACTGTATATACTTATGTATGTTTACAAATACTTCGATTAAGGTTCAAATGTTTTTTTAAAACATAAACAATTTCTTTTTTACAAGTAATTTACATATTATCAACAACACACGAATAACAAATAAGCGTGCAACACATAAAACATGTATTTCAATACATAATTGACAACGTACAATTCATTTAAATTTTAAAGATCGCACTTCAACAATATCGAAGACATTTTACAAACCGTGACCGAAGTGTGCTTCTCAACATTCAAAATGACCACTGTATGAGTATAAAATATGAGTGGACAATCTTCATAAAAGTTGTCTACATGTAGTGTGTATTTTAGCACAAAAATATTCAGTCATAGAAACAAATAGAAACAAAGGAAAATAAAATTAACTCTTACTAGTATTTGAGCGTGATCGTGATACCACAAACAAAGATATTACCCTTGAAAGCCGAGCATTTAACACATAACAACCACGTCTCTCCAGTCAAGTGATTCACTGCATATTGTTCCCCATGTGCCATTGACTAATAATTCCACTCTTCCGTCAACAACTCCAGAACCATTCACCAGTCTAATGTCGTCGATATCTGGCAAAATAATCAAAAATCATTTGGTTGTTTCGTATTCAATTGAAATGACAGCTGATGTTTACACATATTTTTATTTGATAAAACATACTTACTTAGTCTTGTAGAAAGGCATTCTAAAGACGAAGGGTTCCAACTGCCACCGTTACATGTGCTCTGTGTGTTATTTATAGTATAGCCGTCATTACAAGTGGTAGTGAGTACTGTTCCATTTGAAGATAAAACCGCAGCACCATTTAAAGTGCTTATTTCTCCACATTCTGAAATTCAGTAAGTTTTAAATAAATAACTAGTTGTCTGTATGTTATGAACTTTTATGATTTAATACTAAATGATGTCTTGGTGATATAAATTGAAAACACAAATATTTTAAACAATGAAAGTAGTAAGCGCATACATAAAATCAATCAGAAACAGGGCGAGAAAGTTATCTCCTTTGTCAATGTAAGGTTTGGATGAAACAATGTAAATTTAGTTAGATTTTAATATTTGTTCATTTTGGTGACGGAGTAAAAGTACATAAACATCTAAATCTGGTGTATACTAGAGGTGGAATACTACAGAAACAAGATACCTCTATGGGTGTATGAATCCTCTACATGTATTTTCAAAATATGTTAACTGTCATTTCAAGACACATCTTATCAGTCTTAAACTACAATGTGAACAGATGTCGTTCAGTACTGTGAATTGAACTAAATATTAAAGCCCAACAGGTGTGTTGCTTTTAGAACCTGTTTCTTGTGATCAATAGATTTCTTGCTTTCAAGAATGTGCCGTTCGATTGTTGTTTGATTTGAGACATTACTCATCTTCAAAGTTGTTTACCATAGATTATACTTTTTAATTTTGAACAATATGACTTATGATAAACTTACCTGAGCAAACAATACCCACATCTCATTGAGTGATCGCATTGAGCATTAGCCAAAAACTGGCATGACTGTAGACTTGACTCAGATCCATAACAGTAGAACATTTGGGCAAATATTGGTCCGTTTCCTTGCCCGAACACTTCCCTCCTTCGACAATTGTAAATGCTCTACAAAAGCAAATATAGTTCGAACAGCCTTCTATTAAAATTAGAGCGAACAGCATATTATTGGTTAAAAATATAATTATTTCTCTTAAATCATGTTTACTTAATAATAGTATTTCGAATATCTGCAGAGACTGCTACAGAGCGGCATGAGTTTATGAATATTTGGAAATGGCAAATATACGTATTCTCTTTATGTAATGTGCGCGATCAGGCAATATAATTGTCAATCGGACGAAATGAATTCCTTTTTCGTAAACATCGAGGTTTTGGCATTTTTAAATACAATGGCACCACTTTGCTTGAGGTTGATCATTCGACACATCACTCTAGTGTCGTTGATATCAAAATTATCATCGCAGACAGTTCCCCATATCCCGTTGATGTTTAGCTCAACTCTTCCTTCATATGGTCCACTGCCCCCTACAAGTCGTATCTCTGATATATTTAGGTATTGCGCATCTGAAAATTTATTTAAACAACTCTTGCAAAAAACCCGTCTATATAGTCAGATTATTAAAAGAACTTATATGACTTACAATATCCCAGTGCGAACAATTATGGAAATTAACTATATAATGCCAAAGAAAGAATAAAGTAGTTATTGTCGGTTTTATCCATCGTTTAATTTTAATGCAGTCTTTATTTCAAAATTTGCCTTATACGTGTTAATCTATACACATTTTATTTCGACATTTTACGACTTATTAACAATTTACGTCGAATCTGTGTTTTCTAAACGTGTTTTCATTTTTATTCCTGTTTTCTAAACAGTTTTACCACGTTCACACAGCAGACGTGCATGTATAAATCTTGTCAACGGACATTTACCAGGATGTATTAAGATAAATTAATTAACACTCTGCTGGTTACTGATACTTGTTTAGCTTGAATATCACATTTGCAAAATACAGCTTGTTTCTTATTGAACTGTTAACAATAAGACCAACATAAGATTTTGTTAGTTTTCTAGTACAATAAACCAAGCAGCTATGATCACTGAAAGTTGTGTGAATAACACCAGACTGAGATATTTTGACACTATCTGAAAGAAGGATAAGATCTACGGCTGTAGAGCTGATTGAGCAGTTTCTAAATGGTTCATTGGTTACTTGTGTGAAGTTAATCATAATGATTTAGGGCACTGTTTACGAGGGTTAATTAGAACGTATAGATGGCTGCAATTATCTCATCTAGTATTACATGATTATGCATTCATTTATCAAAGGTATCAATAAATTTAGATTTTAAAATATTTAAGATTAAAAACATTATTTACATTTTATTAACTAAAGTTGAAACCAGAGCTGTTATTTCTTAAAGATGAATGATAATTACTGTTTTAAATATGACTTGTTGGTCATTCGGACCTTTTATTTGTGACAGTAATATGCTCGCAAAATGTGAAATCAGGGATACCGATGCATATCTGATGATTTTGTAATTGCCAGATTTAAATGCATAATCGTGCGTCTACGGTTAGTTAAAGGTTTTGCGGTTCAAATTCTGTGCACACAGGATACTTCCTTCCTGTTCTATCTATTCGAAGTGTCAAGAGTTTTAAATGTAAAGGATCATATATGTAACTCAATATATGCATATTGCACCTTTTTTCTCAAGACATTCGGAACAGCATTAAATGACAAAAAATTAGCTAAGGGTTAAAATTTGCGCGCTTATCCGGTTGCGAAATAAGCGTGGCCCAGTTTTACCCTAAGACGCATATCAGCAGGAAACCAATGCTTAGGCCTAAACTTTAACACTAACGACAATAATAAACGACAGGACAATACGACAAAACCGTTATATTATGTACATAATGTTTAAGATGTTGTTTTTGAATCCAATAGGCACTATGAGATGAATATAAAGTGGGTCAAACAGCTCCCACTACAAAGCAGCTTGAGTTAATTTTTAATATTTCCTATCACAAGTAAATAAAATTAGGTATCATTCTGAAGAACGAGTAAAAATGCTTGCTTAGCCACAATGAATAGCATTTAAACTGAACATTTGAAAACCTTTTTCTGTTGTTAAACTCTGTTCAAGCGCAGCAATCTACACACACACTTCCAGCCTCTACTTTATTTACTAGAAACTCTATTTGTTTCTTTTATCCTTGTTATCGTGTTCTTGCTGATTTTACTCCAGGTGCACTGGTCTCGGTAAAATCATTGAGTACCCGCCATTTGGCTTTGAAATGCTGTTAGGTTCTTATGTTTTATATGTTTGTGTGCTTTTGCATGCAACATTGTTGAGCCGACGGGTGGGTTGGAGTTATTTCACCAAGACAACTTGTACTTGTTTTGTGATACGAGAACCTGTTGGGGCAAGTATAAGGTTGGTGCACCCTAGAACCTGGTTTAAACCCCCAGTGGCAATTTGTTTTGCCACTGACCGTTCCAGGCGGTAACCCATCGGGTTATCACTTTCTTTAATTGTTTGTGGAATCCATTTTCAAACTGATTATTGTAATACCATGCTCTCTTTTCCTCTCTACTTTTTGACTGTGTGGGGAGGCTGTGTCTGCTGGATGTGGCCATTCCTGATATTCATATGTCATTTTTTTGCAAAATTGGGCAACGCGGTGATATTTAGCCTGACATTCATCGCAAAAACTTAAAGGTTTTTGCCCGAAAACGAAACAAAAGTTATTTGCAATATTGTGTTATGCCATTTCTTTACTTTCACAAGCATATTCGCGTGCATAAATATTTTCATTCTGTTTTGTGACGTTTCTTTGAGACGCATGCGTTTTGAACAAATTGAGTATCAGTAATTCTGAATTTGTAATTAGTCTCGGCTCCAAAGTTGGAGTTCTTTTTAATGGATAAACTGTGACTGGTAACTGATGAAAAGATTCACTCAAAGCTTGAATATGTTCTTGGTTTACTTACTGGTCATGTTTCAATGTCGTTAGAACCCTAAAGATTTATCCTAAATCATGATGGTCAAGTGTTCTCAGAAGTTACTGGGTCACTAGTACATAGCTACCCCATTTGCCAGCTCCACATGAATATGAGGTGATTTTGTGCTTCAGTATTATTATATCATTTCTACGCCATGTAAAGATGAATTTAAGTTTTAATCAGAAGTACTTAGGGAAATACCTGAAGAATCTGGAATGAAACTTGTGGTGTAATGAATGCATGCTTAACTGCTTTTGTTCAAACTGTAATAATACGTAGAAATAACTTATTACATATTTGTGTTATTTTAAAAATTTCATTTAAAAAATAAAAAAAAATATTTGAGAAGTCAATCAATTTTACAATTGCCTTAAAATACAAAATGAATTAAAATTTTAAATTTTGCGAAAATTTGTTAATTTCCTTATTTAACTGGATCTTTAAATAATCAGAATTCTCCTGTTGGTTTTTATAAAGCTGCTTTAACACTTTTTAAGTAATGGATTCGATTTCATTTTTTTTGCAATGATAATCACAAAAGCATTCATTTATTGTTTAAAACTTCCTGTTTTCAATCAACAATAAAATCGGTACAACTATGATCTGTAAAGCATTCAGGTATTATTCCATTCTGAAATCCAAAACGCGCGCCTGTCCTTGATTGGAGTTATTTTACTTTTTTCAAATTTTAAAGTTTTTGTACACACAGCGTGCGAGGACAGCGTATAAGATTTATTTTTAATGTCTGGATAATCTGGTACACAACATTGTAAGTACATAACTATAAATTATTTTTATTATTATCATTATTATTATTATTATTATTATACTTGTTTGTTAGTATAATTGAAAAGTGATTAGAAAACTACCTGTCTTTAACAATTATGGCGGCTGTAAAAATTCTCGTCGTGAAAAAACATCGGCTCTATTTAATGTATTATTTTTTAATTAAAATGGATCATGTTTATCAGGTATAATATTTCTAGTGGTTAAACTGAAAAGCTCAGATACTAATGTGTTCGGTTTTGTGTGTCTAAGTCCGATTCATGGACTTTGCCTTTATCATTCTTATTCATTACTCATTATTGATAATAAAGAAAATTATTACTCATTTTCAGTCTAAGTGCAGACATTCATCCAACTGTTCGGTTTACCGTTTAAGAAGCCCTAACAGTATCGCAACCCATGAAATAATGTATTTCAAAATTCAAAATATGACAATAATTACTGCTTACCATAACAAAGCCATTGTTCATTATAATAAGAATACAGTAATGTAATTTCTTAATAATTAACAAATATATAGAATGCATTCTACGACATAAAGCCTTCTTTAGGACATTAGATTTATACTTTCCGTAAATATGATAGTTGTGCATCAGGCTGATTAATGCTTAATCTTGCTGGATCGATTCCAGTTATTAAAATCTCAGACTTGTCATCAATTACCTCCCAGACTCGCTTGAGTATGTGTGAATGATTTTGCATGCAACGTTGCTGAGCAGATCGGCAGGTTAGAGGTATGCATCAAGGTAAAAAGTACTTGTTTGTTCATATTATAGCCTATAGACATTCGGGAGATGTTGGTGCATAACAGAATTTGTGTATTTGGTTATTACAGATATATTTTTGTGAATATTATTTCGCAAATTCACTCTTTAGTGTTTTTATTTACAATTATTACAATGTTTCAAGTTTCAAAATACTGTAATTCTACTACATGTATTTTTCATGCAACGTAACTGTATCTAAACACACTGTATTCGTCAAACTATCAAATAAACGCGTGTGTAATGCAACGCGTATCTGTTACATTGTGGTGTAAGTTGGTTTCTTGAAAGAACCGTCATTTTATTTGCTCCACAAAACTTTAAGTTATGCAACCGACTGCTAGTGAACAGTTTTCATGCAACGACTTCTCTTAACCGTTTTTATTAACATCGTTAAAAACTCTAGAAAAGCAAAAAAGTTGTGAAATATATAAATCTCACCCTAAGATGATGCACTTGGAACATCACCGCAAAAACAATAATAATTAACATTGCTACAATTGAAATCATCCTTTTAACAGTAAGGAAACACTTTTCAAAGGAAAGATGTACATTAGATAAAAACAATTTTAATTCCTTTTCTGCAGTTTTTGCTTTATAAAGCTTTAGTTCACCAGGTTGTATTTTGTTGACCAGAGACGGACAATTTTTGCTTTCTATATTTGACTCATCTTCAAGGTACGTCGATGTATTGATGAAGGCTGTTATCATCTCATCTTGATATTCATAAAACTTCTTTTTTATAGCAGTATAAAAGGATTAGCAACAAGTTAATTACAATGAGTATTAGCGTATTACTTGTTTAATCGATTGTAGTCGTATTGGTATTCAGAATGATATCTTTAATTTTGTTAAATTGTTTGTATTGCTGTATGCTGACGACACTGTAATTGTAACAGAGTCCGCATCAGATCTACAGTCGGCTCTAAACGTTTATGCATCCTATTGTGATGAATGGAAACTACAATTGAACGTGTCTAAGACAAAAGTTCTAGTTTTTTCATGTGGTAGACAAAGGCATTACGAATTCTTTTACAAAACTGACAAACTTGAAGTTGTTTCCGATTATAAATATCTCGGCATATATTTCAGTAGAAGCGGGTCATTTCAAAAAGCAAAACAGGAAATAACAAAGCAAGCAACAAAAGCTATGTACAGCTTAATTAAAAAGTAAAAAAATCTATACTTACCTATCGACTTACAAATCGATTTATTTTCAAAGTTAGTAAAACCTATTTTTTTATATGCCTGCATAATTTGGGGCTTCGGAAACCTTGATGCAATCGATAGAGTTCAATTGAAGTTCCTCAAACATATTTTAAAAATAAAGAATTCGACACCAAATGTAATGGTATACGGAGAAACAGGTGTTATGCCAATTTCAATTGATATAAAAACTACTAATAGGATTATTTCATTTTGGTCAAAGTTGATAACATCAATTGATAGAAAAATATCAACAGATATGTATACCTTATTATTGCATAACTTTAATAATACAAACGTTCGCGCTACAACATTTAAATGGCTTAAAAACATTAAGAACATACTTTATACACGTGGAATGCAAAATGTATGGTCAACACACTTTTTCCCTAACTCTAAATGGATTACGTGTTCTGTTCATCAAAAACTCAAAGATTTATTTTTAAACGATTGGTTTACAACTATTGAAAATTCCAGCAGTTGCAAGATATATGGGTTGTTCAAACATGAATTTAAATTTGAAAAATACTTGACTGAAACAGACGATCGCTTTTTACATTATATTATCAAATTTAGAACCAGAAATCACAAACTACCTGTTGAAACAGGATCTTGGAATAATATTTTATTAGAAAATCGAATATGTACACTATTTAATACTGGTATAGGCGATGAATTTCATTATATATTTGAATGCTCTATTTTAAGATCAATGAGACTAAAATATATCAAACAAGATTATACTAATAGACCTAATATCTTTAAATTTGATAAGTTGTTGAATTTGATTAGTAATAGCAACCATGATTACAAAAATCTATGTATCTTTATAAAACATATTATATGCAAATTGCGTTTGTAACATTATTTGTATGACTGTTAATGTAATACCTTAATTCTTACAGGAGAATTTCTCCCGTATTGTTATGTTCGCTGTTTGTATATTTTGTTTGTTTTCACCCTTGTTTAACTATATATATTATTATAATAACCTCATGTTGTCATATGACCTGAGAGTATACAATAAAAGTTGAAAGTTTAGTCTGACAGGAGTATTGTCCACTAGGAAAGAAGTGCGAGTCCATTCGAGGACTTGACAAGTCATAAAATATAATTATCTAAGGAACCATCTGTAAAATTGCTCTCTATGTTAAAAAGACGCGATAAAGGGTTTCTTCCTGTTGCAAACTTTATTTCATAAACTGTTAAGCTTGCATCTTGTTCAATGAGGAATGAGTATGTAGTGTACACAGTTGAAAAAATCACAAAGAGAACGACTGCAAATTATTCGATTTACTCTTTTTTCAAAATTTTAACTGAGAGTGGTTTCGAAACCCTTTTCGTAATATCTGGTAACATGTTCTTTTTCGGCAGCAAGACAAGACCTTATAATAATTTTGTAGTTGAGCAAGAATTAAAGTTAGTGATGAATTTTGATGTAAATGGTGTTTGTGTATTAAGGCAACCAATGCATATTAGGAACTTTATCTTTTTTTCGGGATAACACTGATTTAAAACTGTGTAATTTGTAGAGTGTATTCAGTTCACAATAGAACTTTCTGATGAAAAAGACGGTGTATATCATTAGTACTAGTTAATATTTTGTCAGTGAAATTATAAAAAAACATTACCCTTAGATATTTGTTTAAAAGGTGGATTCTGTTTATCGTTACTCTTGAAATGCAATATTAAATGCAGTTAGCATATTTAAGTGCATTTAAGTACATCGGCTCTAAAATCAAAACGTACGAATTTGAATAATTATTACAAATAACTTATTGATTTTGTTCTCGATTTTTGGTTAATGAAATCTTTTCAGTGTTATCGACCAAAGTTTGCACTTCTTGACAGTTGAAATTCTAATTTACATAACTACTATAAAGTGTAAAGAAGTAGTAAAAATATGGCAACAAATAGCGAAAGTATTACCATGCGTAGACCAAACTAATTTTAACAGATCTTATACTTGGTGTTGTTCACTTTTACAAATTCAGTTTGGATGGGAAAGTGAGCTAATATTCAAAATAATTTTTTCTGAAGAATCATAATCACGTTTTCGCATAATTTCAAAATTGCATAGGAATTCAATTTTCCATTTGAACAACTTAAAACGAAACCCGGCCTGCGTGTTCCTATCTAGCTATAGTGTCTCTTCTCTGTTACTTTTAGGCCAAGAAATAGTAGGTCCTCCATTAGATCCAATTAAAAGACAAAATTTTTCTTATCTTCAGCCTTGAAGCGCATTACGACTGGCATTGCGCAAAAAGGGAAATAATGATTACTAGAGCGCATCCGATTGTTCTGTGCGTAATTATTTTATCAGTGACCGAAATCGGTAAGTAGTAATACAATATTTTGTCTGAATGATATTTTGTTTTTGTTATATAAATCCGGTTTTCCTTTGCTACGACCACCTGGTACAAGTTCGAGAGTTCTATTACGCCTTTATCTTCATCGCGTGCTATATGTACAGCGATGTAAAGCCAACAGAAACGCGTCAAGCGCAAGCTTTAATTGTTTCAAAATAGCAGAACAATTAAACATGTTTTCTTTCTTTAGTTAATTCACACTCAATAAACAGTTATTGTGTTCTGTTCTGAAAATGGTGAAAACCTGATATTCTAATTATCTTTCCTTCCCTAAATTATTTGTACTTTTGTGCATTCTATTGAAGTCCATGTGTTTTTTATATCGTTCATAATAATATGCTCTTTACTTTGCACAAGATTCCCTAGTTAGCGTCACGGGAGTGCAAGCAAGACTCACGAATCGAGTCTTTCAAAAAATGTTTCGGATTTGGCATTTTATCTTAATAATCAACGGTGGAATAAACATTCTAGGAATTGTAAAATTACTTAGATAATTTTAACAGCGTTTGAATGTTTTGCTGAATTATTTTTGCAACTTGTAACAATCACTATACGATCACGAAATAATTATTGGAAATACTTAATTGAACATTTGTACGTTTACAGCTTTTTCACATAAGCTGTGTTTTCTAAAGAGAACTCATTACTCGGTTAATTTAATGAGACTTTATTTGTCTACGATTTTGCTGTGATATTAAATATATGAACTTGTAAAACGAGCTGTCGTTTCTAACTCCGAGAAGTCTAATCAGTTAACAAAGAACCAAACCCACCGACGCATAGGGGTACATGCGTCGTTTTGGAGCCGTGTAGCCAGGATTCTTGGAGTTCCGGAAGTTCCAGTAGCAGGACAGCAGATCAGTGGCAGTAGCAGATCGCCAAGCAGTCAATCGATTCCATTGCAGCATACGTTTTCTTCTACCAGGACCAGACGACCACAAGACGAGGGCAACGACGGAGACTAGGATTCCAAAATATTTTTTATTTATTATTATTAAAAATAATATATTTAAAAATTTTGTAATATTTAAATTTTGTTTATTTAAAAATTGCAGGTGGTACTGTATCGGGGAGTTCTCCGGGGTCTAAAAAGAACAGCAAGCTAAGGCAGCAGGAAGCAGACAGACGGAGGCAGCCTAAACCGGAGCCAGGTCAGAAAATTTACTATACCTTTGTATCTTGACCCCTTTGCCAGATAATTTAGGTTAGGTTCTATTAAAGTCTGTAACAAAATGGCGACCGGGTCACAATCGCCGCCACCTTTCCAAGTTTTAACAGAAAGTTTACTAATTTTGCCAGAGACTATTTTCGCGAATACCGCGTTATCGCAGTTGCCGCGATTCGCAGGAAAATCTCAAGAATTCCAAAACTGGATTCTTGAATTAGAGAGGTATTTTATTATACACAATTGCGATGAAAATCGCAAAATTAAGGTCACATTTCAATCATCGGCAGGACCGGTCTGTGAATTCTTAAAAAGGTACCTTACAGATAACAATTCGGTCCGATATGAACAGTTAAAAGCGGAATTGAGGTTACGTTATGGTGAGATAACGGACCCACAGTACGCATTAAAATTACTCCGTAACGTAAGGCAAAGGCAGGGTGAAAACATTGCAACTTATGGGGAACGAATTCTGATGTTAGCTGAGGACGCCTGTGAGGGTGACCTAGACATAGCAAACCCGATGCAACGCGTTCTAAAAGGCCAATTCACTGATGGCCTGTTAAGTGATGCATTCAGAGCTAAATTAATTCGCGAAAATCCGGCCACTTTAAGTGATGCCGTAAATCTTGGCTTGCGCGAACAAAATTTTCTTAAGCGCATACATAATAGGACAGGTCACAACTCCGATGACAATACAGCTTCGCACGAACCTATGGAGGTAGATCATGCGCGACCGACGCGCAAATGTACGAACTGCGGTCGTAAAAATCACGAAACAAAAGATTGTCGCGCGGTTAGAGCAGCATCACAAAACAATGATGAACAAAGTAACAAAAAAAAAGAAAATGTTGGGAATGTGGTTCTCCTGATCATCTGAAGCGGAATTGTCAAAGCTAAAAGATTTAAACTAGCAACAACCCCACGACATAGGCCGATCTTGGGGAATTGTTTTGATAAGGCCGTTTCTTTTAAAATCCCAGAGGATCCCACTTCATGTCTAATAAAATTTCAAAGAGATACTAAAATTAGAGGATTAATTGATACCGGAAGTGAGGTCACTTTACTCAGCGAAAGGATTTTTAATCAAATTCCCTCAAGGTCAAAACCCAAGAAAACAAATATTAATTTACAATCTGTTAGTGGCAGTAGTTTAAACGTCATTGGAACCACAGAACTAAATTTCATAATAGGAAAACAAAAATTGCAGCACGAATTCATTATAGTTAGAGATATTAACCGAAATTGTATTTTAGGACGTGATTTCTTTAACAGATTTAGCGTTAGAATATATTTTGATTTAAAACGAATTAGAATAAACGGAGAGTATATTCCAATTGAGAATGACATTCATATTGCGTCACTTGTCCGCACCTGTAGGACGATAACCGTTAAACCGTTTACTACAGTAACAATGACGGGAAAGGTCAAAAACCATGACTCCATGAAGTTAGGTGAATATCAATTACAACCAGTAGCCGACTGTATTGATGATCGCCCTGGGCTGTATTTGGCTGACAGCCTAGTCTCGTTAAAAAGTAATAGAAAACTCCCACTATGCATTATTAATAACACTGGTCAATCACTGAAAATTAAGAAAGACAGTATTGTAGGCCGTTTAGACAAAATATCCGAGGTTAATTTAGTTAATTCTTTAAGAAGAAAGGAGGAAAATGTAACCTCCGATGAGAATGAAGAATTAGAGTTCAGTTGTCACCCGAAGTACAGGCACATTATTAAACCACTTCTCGAAAAGAATAGAGACCTTTTTGCAAAAAGCGACAGAGACTTAACTCCTACTTCTGCAATTAAAGCTACTATTGATACTGGAGATCATAAGCCTATAAAATTGAGACCATATCCGACGCCGATTAAACACAGGGAAATTATTGGTAAAACAATAGAAGAAATGCTTGAAGCAAAAGTAATTGAGCCGTCAAATTCTCCTTGGTCATTTCCGGTATTCCTAGTTAAGAAATCGGATGGTAGCTTACGTTTCTGCGTAGACTTTAGACAGTTGAATAAGATCATAAAAGACGACGCGTGGCCGTTACCACGTATCGACGAAATCTTACCTTTATTGGGTGGTTGCAGTTATTTTACAAAACTTGACTTAAAATCGGGATTTTGGCAAATACCCGTTGATGAAAATTCAAAAGAAAATCTTGCTTTCACTTGCGCAGGTCACGGATTGTATCATTTTCGCGTTTTACCGTTTGGTGCTAAAGTATCACCGGCGGTGTTTCAAAGGTTAATGAATACTGTTTTAAAAGGCTGCGAGTCTTTTGCTATTCCATACCTGGATGACGTGATCATCTTCTCACGAGACGATGTATCTACCCATGTCAGGCATGTTCAAACCATATTAGATAGGTTCAGACAATATTCTCTCAAATTGAAACAATCGAAATGCCGCTTTCTAGAAGAAGAAACTGGTTATTTAGGATTTATTCTCAGCAAGAACGGTTACAGGCCTGACCCAGAAAAGGTTAGCGCCATTAAACTTATTCCTGCACCGCAATCTGTGAAAGAGATTCGCTCTTTCATCGGCATGTGCGGATTCTATAGACGGTTTATTCCGCAATTTTCTGAAATAGAGTCACCACTCATCGCGCTCACGAAAAAGTACGCGCGTTTTAATTGGACATCCGAATGTCAAAATGCTTTTGAAATGTTGAAAGAAAGATTAACAAGCATTCCGTTATTAGGGTTTCCAGACCAAGGCAAAGGCTATCGCCTGTACACTGACGCGTCGAACGATTGCATAGGAGCCGTTCTATGTCAGGAATGCGATGTAAAAGAAAGTATCATACCCGGTATACCGAGCGAAAGACCGATACATTTTCTCTCACAACGATGTTTATTACAAGGTGGTTTCTTTAGTACAAAGCGTGACACTGTTAACAGAACTGGCAAGAGCAACATCGGCACTTGGAACGGGAACTCACCTTATTATTGACGGGCAGAATTTTTCAGCGACTGCAGGTATTGATCTGGTGAATTTAGCAAACCTGTTGTAATGAATTAAGTTTGGAACCATTTGCTGCGTTCTTAAAACTATGTTTCGAAATTCATTTAAAAATGATAAGTTTATGTCATTAAATACAGTACAGTGAAACAATTATAAGGTTCAGTAGACAAAAAATGTATTTGTCACTGGAATAAGCGGAGGAGCGTTTGTCATAGTTATAGATGTCAATTCGTGTTATTTTCAAAACAAACTGTTAATATGACCTTATTTTCATATTTGCCGTGTTCGGTGGTTATCAAAGTTCCCTTTTGATCTTTTTTTATTAAATAATCAATGGTTTTTAATGCGTGAAACTAATGATGATTTCATAACAAGAATTACAAATGATGTGTCTTTTAATGGTCAAAGTACGAAAACCACATCTTTTTTACGAGAATAGCTGTCTTATTGTATGTGTATATTTTGACAGAAAAATACAAAGATTTGAGTCCTTGTGAGGTGCTTGAATATATTAAACAGTGCGATGACAATTACCGCTGCGTAGTCGAAGGCGACACTCCCATGTGCAGGTACAATTTCGTATTCGCTTATATTGTGTTGATACTTTTCTACAGAAACAAAGTTCTGTTCAGGTATCATTTCCCATAAATGATTTCTTTACACGATGTGAGAATATATGTGAGGATATATTGATGGTCTGGGTATCATATCAACCAATTTTCGGGCGAGGGATAATCTCATACCCAGACCTGTCCAGAAACCAACTTATGGTTTATACTGCAAATCCTATTTCATGCAAAAGACAATGAGAAAAAGCTGGGTTTTTTCATGTATCGGATCATTTAACTGCGAACAGCACGTTTCTTCGCTAAGAACCTCAATATTATATACATATATGGCATCCATGTTTCAACATTGTGGCATCATTACCATAGAGCTTCAGTCGACACTCGCACCGAATTTCTTTTGTAATTTTTCGGATTAAAAATCTTATTACACTTGACACAAGTACGTTCTATTAAATTTGAGTAATCTCTTTTAATATCCCAGAAGTTGTGAAGATCGGTCTTATACGTATTTTACAAGATTAAAAACAAAAAGGCGTACAAGGAGGCAAGAAGGGTGGAGGAATAAAGGCATGTGCATTGTTTTACGGCCGATCAATATATAAACGGACACACATCAACGGCAAATATTCAATCAAGGATATTGCTTTGCAGTATAACCAACATAAATCTAGTCTTAAGAAGTCGCCCTATATTTGTAGCAAATCAGAAGCTATGAAAAATCAAATTATCCAATTATTTATTTTATAGAACTTCTTTCTATTTTCTATAAAGAACAAAAAGATCGATCTTTTTTCAACTGCGCATGCGCATGGCTACAAATGTAGGCGACTTCTAAATAAGATAGAGTCTATTAAGGGTCTATTAATCGCTGCGCTCGTTTCGGCTTCTATTTTCTAATAGACATCCTATACAAAAGTTGAACCGTAATTATAATACTGTAAATTTCTATTAAAAATCTGACATAATTTTGACAAACTGCCTAACATACCCGACGACCTTCATGGCCCAAGATCATAGAACTAAGATTAGAGACCAATCGAGGTTTCAGCCAGTCAGATGCTTGAAATTTGAAACTGGTCTCCAGATTAAGTTCTTTAATCTTGGGCAAACGACACAACACATTTATTACACAATCATCTCGATGCTAGGGTATAATTGTTTAATAATAACTATTATAATTGTAATAAGCTCTATTTATTTTTACTAGGTTGGAGAAAGGTATGTAACATTCTATCACCTTGTTAATATATAAAGTGTAATGCATAATGTATGAAACAATATATAAATAGTTGAGAAATAAATTTAAAAAAAATCAACAAAAGTCTTTCACAAACACTAAATCTCAGAAAGTAGGCCTATACACGTACAAATAAGATAAATATAAAGTATCAGATAATTATTTTGTTCTAACAGTACTAATCTGTCAAATTAACCCGAACGCTTTCGTAAGTGTTAATCTGTATTATTCATGGGTATAAAGAAAAAAGTTTAAAACTGACAAAAACCGTTCGGTTAATTTGACAAATTAGAACTGTTACAATATATTATTTTTTTATTGAATTAAATGAATCCTTTTGTACGGAATATTTAATCTCAATAAATTAACGTAACTTTTGGTATCATTTAATCTCAGTAATTTTACGTAACTTTTAACATCTGATATGCTTTATTTGAATATATTTTTTATATTAAGTTATAGAAAATTGGCCTGCTATAATCGGTGGTACAGCGGGCGGTGTGTTGCTTATTATTGTTGCTGCCCTAGCTGGTGTTTGGTGTGTTAGATTTAAACGGGGCAAGAAAAAGATAACACGGTATGCATGTTTGAAAAAGTTACCTTTTCATTGTTCACTTGTTTAAAACTATGACATTTAAAACCTCTATAAGCGGTATGTGTTTTTGAATTACTTAACATTGTAAACTTGTTTTCGACTATTTCTGTTAAAACAATATCATTATTACATAGGCGTTTTCTCGAACTTCGAGTTTTGATAATTTTATTGTCCATGTTGATGTTGTTGTAACTATTTTAATTTTAAAATGCAAGAACAATGTCCGTTTTCCAATTCTTTATTTCGCAGCTCCCGTGTTCTATGTGACGTCATACACTACGTCACACTATGTTGTCGTAATTTTCCGGCACTTTACGAACTCCAGATAAGGAAATTTCCGTCTCAGTTTTTCAACCGTTACGATATTTTTACGCCATTTATAAATTTTCTATGCCATTCATAAATTTACTATTCCGTTACTATTTTTATTTCTACTATTATATAAAACCATGTTATTGACTAAAATTTTTATTGGTAATTATATATTTTTTGAGCGAGAAGGGTATATAATAAAAAAAGGAACATTATGAGAGTATGCAGTCTGTAAGTTCGTATCATTTCTTGTTGCGTATGTAAAAACAGCACCGTGCAGCACGCCCGACCTTCGGTCTCG
The DNA here is from genome assembly GCA_038501625.1 of Corbicula japonica. Lineage (NCBI taxonomy): Eukaryota > Metazoa > Mollusca > Bivalvia > Venerida > Cyrenidae > Corbicula > Corbicula japonica. The sequence continues at coordinate 74,974 of JAZAYU010000796.1, read as the reverse complement.
CGTGATATTATTTACATAGTTTACACAACTCGAATAATACGAACCTACAAAATTCATACTGTTTTAATATTCCATATTTATCTTCTGAATGTTTAAATATTCTTTTCCAATATTATGGATCGTTTTAGCAGTTTTGCACCTGCTGAAGACTGCGGGCCGCATACGAAGATGGACTACCACTCAAACTTCCGAAACATGCAAGCAGGTAAACATTTTGATCATTGGATATATATGTAGGTTTTTAAATAATCTTAATTTTTCTAAGTATTTTTCTTTTACATCTGCTTCGTCACCATGTTTCATATTCCTGGTCAAAACAGACCAACATCGTTCTTTGTATGCTTTGAAATATCGCACAATATCTACTGTATATCTATATCTATACGTTTCTTTCTGCATTATAATTTCAAAAGCTATGGCAAGCAACATTTTGAATATAGACCACAAATAAGGTTTTTAAAAGCAATCAATTTTAAACAAACGTTGAACTTATCGCAACTCTCTTTCTTGCATACCGGATCACCGGTTCTTGAATAGGTCATCTAAAACACACCCACCCCGTTCAACACTAGAGTCTGATACAATTTATGCAGAACACAGACAACTGCGACGTTGAAAATAAGTTCACTCGACGGCCGTTAACGTTATCCAATCCACTGACGAAACTGCATTCAACTGTACCAATATTTTAGTGTTAACGGCCGTTGTCATTACCAAAATCACCACGACGTACCAAGTTTAAAAGTAAATATTTTCCTAGAGAAAGTGAATCGGGAGCTGTGGTTTCAAATAATTACAGGAAAATAATTGAACTTTATCGTGGAATATTTCAAATATTTCAGATTTGGTAATAAAAAAGGATATTTGCGGCCGATTCGTCAAATGACATATTTTGTCAAAAAATTGCACACTTTTTCTGCAATTTCTCTGTAAATAATATTCTGTGTGTGTCAAGATTTCGTCAATAGAGTCCTTAACAAACAGGGAATCAATATGTATATTTTTGTCTGCTAAGATATTGCGGGAAAATGTAAAAATCAGGCCAATACTCAATTTCGCCGAAAAACGTTCATGTACACAAGCAACTGCCGTCGGCTTACCCACGGCATTCACCTTGTCGGGTTGAACGGGGTGACACCGTGTAAGATGAATCTCGTTAACGTCAGTAAAGAAAAATGGTTCAATTTCATTTTCTAAAAGACAAAAATGGGGTATTGTTGTTTACAAAAGTGTTAACTAAACAGCGTATGCTGGGGAACATAAATATCATTCATTGGATATTTGGTACTGATTGAAAATCGATAGCTGCGTTCAAACTTTTCGCGAAAACTCTGCAGAGCTTTTTTCCCGATATAAACAATTATTCTCGATGCCAGACTTTTCACACATTCTCATGCAATATACCAATATTGCAAAATTTGCGCAAAAATGAAATTCACGCCCCTGACGAGTTGCCCTTGAAATCATAAATTTTCCAATTTAATGACAGCTTTCAAAACAAATTAGTTAGGAAAAAATTAGCAAGGTTTTCTTCAAAGCATTCTAATGACATAAGGCAACAATAAACATAAATATACTATCAAATTATTCTGTGAATTTAATTGCAGGATATAATAATTATCACGAGAATTCGCGTTTCCAACAAATGCACCCTTAAAGCTTTTCACATAATATCTAGTGTATATGTATAGTAATGGAATCGTGTAGATATAAAATTGTCATCTTTGGAATGTTATTCAACCCATGCAAATAATCAATGCACTGAAAGTACTGATGGGTGGCGTTTTAGAGTGATTCTCATGTCACATCATCTATAGATTGTGTGGAGTATCCTATAAGGAGTATGAAGGAATTTTCGGATGGCAGAGCAAAATTTTGCATGCCCGGCTTCTGCTTTATCAAGGTTTTATCTACAACAGATATCGGGCGGATGCTAATATCCAAGACTGAAGTCATATTGTGACAGGAAAAATAAATAATAAGTCAACTTTTGATTTGAAACTTTTAATTGACAAGAAAGAAGTGAAACACATGGAACAATAAAAAAAGTACTTTAATTATGATGTAGGTGCTATTTGCACTATGATTTGAAACAATATTTATTGACTAGAAGGAAATAAAAGATATGCAAAAATAAAAATAATATGACTATAAAGCAATTTAAAAAAATATGTCAGAGCACTGCATCAAGTCTAATTAAATTGAAACGCTTTAAAGTTTCGTCAAAAGTTTACACTTCAGAGTCGTCTTTTTGTTAGAATGTCATGCTAATTACCGACTAGCTTTTTGGAAACTTAACTTGTTTGAAAACGTACCGTGTGCAAAAAAGTTTCATCATGGTTAATGGATGATTTTATTTTATTTTTATTTTGTTCTTTTCAAATAATATGACTATAAAGCAATTTTATAAAAATGAGTCAGAGCACTGCATCAAATCTAATTAAATGTAAACATTTTAAAGTTTTAACGCTTTAAAGTTTCGCCTAATGTTCACACTTTAAAGCTGTATTTTTGTTAAACCTTCAACTTGACTATTTAATATTTAAGCCACTAGATGGCGCTGGGGCAGGTTTTCATGGTATTTTTGACATGCTTCACATCTAAGGGCCCTTTTTCAAAATGTACAATAACCAAGAAGTATTTTCCCTAAAACCGTTTTATATAACTTCTTTGCAACATTTCAAATTGACAGAGAAAAGTTTATGACAAAATGCATTTTATTGTAATTTTTGAGAAGAAAATATGTTAACTGTCAAAATTTGAAAATCCTGGGGATGAGTTTCTGGGGTCATGAACTGCAGATAGTAAACAAATACACCTGGCAGTAAAGCTTGAAATACTACTCTTGACAACTGTTGGAAGCTGATCAGTAATAATAGAGTTAAACAGCAGTTATTTGAACAAAATATTTCATTAATATCCATGCTTATTGTATAATAAAATTTCCCTCCAAATTCTGCATGAATGAAATTCCACACGAAGTTTGAGATAAGCTATCATCACCCCATTATTATTCTTGCAATTATCACTGGTAAATGTCCGAATGTCCCTTGAATAATGTATATTTATTACTGTTTCTATCTTGGCTTATCAGAACTAATTACAAGCAAAGCCCTCTGTTGAAAGCTGATCAGTGAACACTGCTGCGAGATAACCTGTTTACGTGATCGCTTGATGATACGGTCAAGATTTAGCACAGTACAGCACCGTCTACCGTCTCATAAACTCATTGAACCTACATATACTGTATACATTATCCAAGGGAGCTAACTCTCTGGAGGTAAAATGATCGAATTTCACGTTTGGTAACCGCATTCAACTATATAAGTAGATAGAAACCGAGGTACCATTTTGATCATGTGACCAAAATTCACATGTAAAAACACTGGGCGGCGTAAAACGCCCCCCAAAAATGATAGAAAACCATTAAGCGTGCACTTACATTATCTATCAAACGCATCATATAAATTAATTAAGTAATTATATGTGTTGCCTTGTTTTCCAAGCCTTTGAATGAAGAAGGTATAGTTACAATATATCATTTTTGAAGCGATAAAACAGTTATGCTGCAGTTGAAAAATAGATATAATATGTGATAAAGTTACCATGAAATAAACGATTTTAAAACCAGTTGTCTGCATTCAGGGGATGGCAACAGTGATGGTGGCTTAGGTAACCTAACCTGGAGGTCGATGGTGACGAAAATGGAAATACCGTCTTATCGCAACCAACACGTAAGGGCTAAAGATTTTAAAGCTAAGATTGAAAACCAGTATCAAATGTCAAACATCTGATTTCCTGAAATGGCCAGTTGACATTTTAGCCAGTCAGATGCTTGAGATCAGACTGGTTTCAATTTTCAGTTTTAAAACCTTGGGACAACGTTATTTTAAAGTTCATTTGAGAAATAAAGATAATCACCATGTTTTTCCCAGACACGTTTTCATGCATATCAGATTAGAATCACTCTTCGTTTAATAAAATATTATTTTCTTTATCCTAAAATTAGTTTTAAGCTGTTGTATTGATAAATGTTTGTAGAATTTACAAAAAAATAACATTTGAAAAAAGGTAAAATATGCATATCAGGAATTGCCACATTCAGAAAAAACAGCCTCCCCAAGAAGAGAGGGAGAGAGCATGGTTAATAAAATGAACAGTTTCAAAAGACACCACAAACAAGTTACAAAATTTAATATGAGAACCCGAGGGGTAACTGGCTTCGAAATGTGTAAGAAATATTTTTATTCATGAAAATGTAAAACCTCTTATCATTTTGTTAATAAAGTTAACTTGTATGCTTTCGTTTCAGCCAAGCTCGCCATACCGTATACCTCGGGTTACATCTGATAATTTGTATAAGTAGAAGTGACCTACTAACAAAAAAGAACAGAACATTGGTTACAAAATGACAGCAACGAAATTTTGAGCTGTTTTTTATTCTTCGACGACAGTTGGAAATAATTGACATTTTCTTGTAAAATGTATGTTGATTGCATCACAATTTATTTGTTTTACTGTATTGTAATTTTAAAGTTAATTGTAGCTAACTAACACTTTCGCAGATTGACTGCTCCAGATGTAGCTGGGACGATTATGCTCCATTCCGTATGGTGTTCTTAACTCAATATTCTTTTCATTGGGGCCATTATTTCTTGATTATAGTTAATCACATTTTTGTTGACTTTATCCGTATAGTTTGGTTTCAATTAAATAGTACTTTTGTTATATAAATACAATATATATATATATATATATATATATATATATATATATATATATATATATATATATATATATATATATATATATATATAGTTGAGAAAATAAATAAAACATCAACAAAAATCTTTCAAAAACACTGGATCCCCGAGAGGATACACGAACAAATAAGTTAATTATAGAATATGAGAAAAGTGTTTTGTTCTAACAGTGCTAAATTGTTAAGTTTACCCGAACGTTTTCGTCATTTTTAAAATGACTTCATCGATGAAGTCATTTTAAAAATGACGAAAACGTTCGGGTAAACTTAACAATTTAGCATTGTTAGAACAAAACACTTTTCTCATATTCTATATATATATATATATATATATATATATATATATATATATGTATATTTATAAAAACTCCCCAAATATTGTATTAATCTTATCTTAATACCATATAACATATGCACACCACTTCCTAAAGGATTGATGTCTGGAAAAAAGCTTGTGTTATTGTCCGTGCCCCTATCCATTTCTTTTATTAACAAATGTCCATAATCTTTTTCTTATTCTTCCTCTCTCTTTTTCTCTCTTATGAACACTTATGTATTTGTTGTGTCGCTAAGCTGTGATTTCTCCATTGTGTATGTAATTAAATGTAATCATCTATACACCGTATATGTGTATTAAATGTTTTTGTGGTTTTTAATAATTTTGAATGATTTGGTACACATTTGAAACATAGGTATCTTTTTATCATGACATAGCTCTACTGAAAAAGCGCCTGTACAATCCGCTTAAAAAATAGGAACCGATGTTGCCCTTTCTTAAATAAAGCTGACGTCATTCTTTGAACAACATGATGTTGAACACTTGTGGCGCCCACGGATACTATGTCAGAACAAAATGCAAGTACAAAAAGGTTCATAACTCCGTCGGGACATCAAGAACTGGGCATCATGATGATTGTGTTGTTATGGGCATTACAATTTAAGGTTAGATGAAGAAATATTAAGAAATGACAAAGTAATAGTCAACGTTAGGTCTTTGTGTCAAAATCCAAGTACAAAGGGCTTAACTCCATTAAATGGTACACTGGCCTAAAAATTGACATCATCGCGTCGTCGCCTTATTATTACAATGTTCTAAGTGATATTTTTCGAAAAATGAGATTTTTATACCGTTGTAATCGTGGAAAAAAGACCTATCTGAATATGGTTTCAGAATTGGTTGATTCACTTTAGTTTTTAAAATTCCCAATCACACAATGTTCTATCTTGCGGTTTATTCACACTCGTGTAAGGATTACACTGTTCTAAGTAACTGTAAAAAAGTAAGTTAGAACATTGTAATAATAAGGCGACGAGTTACTTGCGGAGAAAATAATGGTTAGTACTGGTAAGTCCAAGAACACTGGTTAGGTTAAACCGAAAGTAGAGAATTTTTAAAAAGTTAAAGATAAAGACTAAACACAAACTCATGTAATTTATAGACTTCATCAAAACAAACACGCTGCTGTTTTTCTGAGCAAATTCGGTGGAATATTAAGGTTTTAGAGAAATCTGAAACTTTGAAGACGATTTTCTCCAAACTGTAAAAAAGTAAGTTAGAACATTGTAATAATAAGGCGACGGCGTGCCTGTTGTCCCAAACAATATAAGTTGAAGTTATATTAAGAAATGGCAAAGTTACAATTAAGAACCAAACGGACCAAAGACCAACAAATGTGACCTTGACCTGAAGAATTTGGCTTCATCACAACCGTGATGGGACCATACGCCGCTGAACATGGAATTGTATTAATATGACTATACCGTATTGAAGGTTCCATAATCGCCGTCACATGCACACCTTCGTTTGGGATGGAACGGAATTGTACTGTTTTAGTGTAAATATGGGTAGTAATATGCATTTCCATTACTGCCCATGAACATGCTCTACCAAACCGAACCTGCAATATTTTAATATTAATCTTTTGACGGCATTCAAATTTTCCCTTTTCAAATACTTTTATAAAAGACAATTCAAGAATAATGTACAAATATGTCGGCGGAGTAAGCACAAAACGTCTCAGTATTCTTGTCTAGTGCGCATTCCGCTATAACAGAACTATAAGAACCTCAAGAAAAAGACTTAATCATGCAGATTTCCAAGTTTAAGGCCGTTTTAGACAAGCTTACCAGCGTGAATCTACCTGTTGCCTACAAAGTGTTGGACAGGAGATTAGGTATTAAAAATGATGATCAGTCTCATTCAGAAGTAAAAACCAAACTACAGCAAATTTAAATGCTGAAATTATGACTTACGATAATATACAACATAACAAAAAATCACTCAATCGTTACCATCTTTATAGGCCGTTTAGCAAGGTACATGTATTTGTGTAAATAGTAAGTAAGGAGTAGCGCTTAACCCGGGATTAGGCTTGAAATCCAGGATTAGGTGGCGTGGACAGAAATATGCATTTTCATTATTGCCAATGAACACTCAAACCTAGACTGCAATATTTTGATAATTTCCGTGTTCTGTTGCTTTGTTCAGTTTTCATCTATTTTAATATCTTCAAGACCAACGTGCTTGACTGTACCGGCATAATTTGGACGGGGACACTTCTACATGTTGTTTGTACAAAGAGAAATACTAAGAATACTTCTAGATTCACTGCGTGTCGTTTACAACTTGTCAACATAGAGCTATTTTTTACAGCATCTAAGCGACAGGCACACCCACAGCGAGAATGTCCAACTGGCAGATCGTATTTTAGCTTAATTGATGATATTGGCATACCTATTCGCTGACAAGACAGTCAGAACTATAATTACACGTCTTTGCGTGACATTATTTACGATGCCAACAATACTTTCAAAGAAGGAATAAATGAGTGAATAATTGGGCCCAAGAATGGTTGTCTAACTGTCTAAATTTCAACTTTTGAAAGAAATCTTATTGCATTTCACTCAACAAATCATATGTATACTAAAACATACTGAGCAACAATGAAAACTTGACAAAAATTACATGGAAAACTCCTATTACATTAATGATGCCAGTGAATGCAAATATCTGGGGAAATGTGATATCATGGAACTTGTCGGTGCAGTATCTATCGGTTTAAAAAAAGAGAAAATTTAAATAAAATATGTCGTTGTGGAAAAGTAAGCGTTGGAGTTTGTTCTTTCTTAAATAAAAAAGGGAGGAAAATGGCGAAAACGTATATTTACGTAACTGTATTTTATTTCTTTGCATCAGTGGGCTTTAAAGATTGTGCTTTTGCTTCTGTATATGCCATACACTTCTAAATAAATTTGACAATCAGATGATCTGTTTGAAACTTTTATGTTGTAAGTATCGATTTCATCATCATTCAGGAAAGAGGAGATAAAAAATTCCTTCTGTAAAAAAATCTTCTCGTTTAATGCCACAAACTATTTGAAAGATAAAACAAAAACTACTGGAGAATTTATTTGAATTTAAAAACTGGTAAGTTTTCATTTTTTCTCAGTATATGTTTTAATTGCCGCCTAAACAAAAGAGTCCCAATACTATTTGAAAAGTAAAACAAATTTACTTTGCGTTACGTAGTTTTTATTCTCTTTCTAGTTTGAATCGATTCTAAATTAATTACAGATAATTACTGTACTAAATACTGTTATTGTTAAGCGAAATCCAACCAGCGCCTTCCAACGACTAAGTAATCTTAATTTTATAATTACTACCTTTAAGTCTTAAATAGGTACTTCAGCGTACGAGTGAACATTCTTCTGCGATAAAATGGTTAGGAGGAATTTAATACAGTCACAGTAATTCTGTAAGTATATGATTTGAAGATCATTCATAAACAAGACGATAAATAATAATAATAATAATAATAAAAAAATAATAATAATCATCATCATCATCATGATAATAATTATAAATAATAATAATAATAATAAAAATAATAATAATAGAATGAATATAAAGAAGCTACCAAAACAGCAAATTGCGTTGCAATATTTTATTCTTAACTTAATTAAATTAGTATAAACAATTTTCTATCTTTAATAACAGTAACGTCTTCACAGTAGCTACATATACAGAAATTGCCATCACAATATCTTAACCCTTCTAAACTAAATGAGCGGAAAAGGTTTGAATTCGTTAATAACGGTGATATTTACCCCACCAGCATCAGTCAAACTTAACCTTAAACTAACACCTGTGTTACATATGTGAAACCTTTCATAAGAAACCAACCGCAAACCACACTTTCCTTTTTTGGAACAAAAACACTGACTTGACCCCACCAGCCCCATTTTTCAATCTCAAGATTTGTCTTCATAGATTATTTTCATCATGGTATCTCATTCATAACTATAATTATTGATCAGTAACTGTTTTCGCAATGGTCTCACTTGCAATCCTAAGAGTCGTTTTCCCAAAAGTAATCTTTACACCAAATTTCCTACAAGAATATTAAAGTTACTGATCGGAAATGATTTTTTATAGTTGAAATAACAGTGGCCTTAACCGACTGGCCCATAATTAAACATTAACGTGTATCTTGTGATGTAACATGTCTTTATGTATCCCAAACATGATTTTAATCGGTGATGTATTTCATGAAAAGTAAAATATGCAAATCAGGAATCGCCACACTCACAAAACACAGCCTCACCACGCAGCTATAAGTGAACTTCCGGAGATCATTTTCTATTTTGAGTGTAAGTGACCTTGACAATGCAATGACCCCACCAACCCCAACTTAGAACTTGACCTGTATCTTGTGATATTACCATCATACCAAATTTTTCAATATTTTAAGCCTTTCATGAGTAATCGTCCGGAAATAAGATCTGAGAATATAAATTCTGTGTATCACAGATAATGCTAAAGACGAAGAGGTTTTTATAAGACCCTTGAGTTGACTGAAGAACAGAGATTGTTTTTGTGTAGTTTGAAAAAACAACACTCGATATCAAAATTAATGATTAAGATTAAACATGAATAGAAAAAATTTCCGTAAAGCAATCCCGTTTTATGCAAAAAAAAAACAAAACATATTTTGTTCTCTATTAGACTATGACAAAAAATGGATCACATGTTCTTTCTGGAGACCAGACGACTGTGAACAGAAATATTTAAAAAAGATTGATAAAAATCGGTTCAGTTATTTTTGCTCAATTCAGTTAACAAAACGGGGCTGTTTAGCTTTGGAGTAACAAATATAAGTAGAACGTACACAATAGGTTTTTTCAATGTTATCGAAACGCCTTATAACACTAAACCAATCTATTCAACAACGTAATAAGGAAGAGCTTGTTCTTATTCTAAATTGCATAATTATGTTTTACCTAATTGGGTTTGAGAAATTGTATACTTAAATAAGTAATCAAAATAATGGTTTTATAAGTGGCATTCACTTTTTTCTACAATAGCTTTAATTGGCCATTTAAATGTTGCAAAACTTGTTGTTATCATACCCAAATACCCAAACAATAATATTTAAGACAGAGTACTACTTACTTTAACATTACTAAGGCAATTTTGATGTGTTAAATAAAATCTATTGCGTGAATGCCATATACGGGTGATAACAACATAATTGCACGCACGCACGCACATTTTATTTATATATTATAAAAGATATAAAAAATCACGAAAAACGAAATGCAAATTATATATAATTTATGCATTATCTTTTTAAGGGCTTTATACTATGTAAAAACGAAAGCCTTAGATTTCGATAATTTAAATGAGTTTTCAATTTCAAAGAAATTGCGCTGTAGCATTCACTTGATCATAAGTTGTAGTTTGGTATTGATGTTCCTCATCTTCGTGTGAGGTTGGTGCCTGGTTAAAGCCCCTAGGGCAATTTGATTTGCCACTGACCGTTCCAAGGCGGTAACCCCTCGGGTTCTCATTTTTTTTAATTGTTTGTGGTGTCTTTTTTTTCTCTCTTTCTCTTCTTCTTGACAGTGTGGGAAGGCTGTTTTTCCTGAATGTGGCAATTTGCTGATATGCCTATTTCACCTTTTCGTATAAACAGTAGACCAAACATGTTTCATGACAAGTAACGCCATACTATAGCAGAATAACGATTAGATCAATATATTTTCCGCATAAATATGTCTTATCTATGTCCTATCCTACAATGTCTACAACAAATTCTAAGTTTCAGGTCCAGCAACATGATGAGCAAGAAAATAACATTTAATCGTAAAAATGCGCATTATAATACATTATCAAGACATAGTTTGAATTAGAACGGGTTGATTATGGCAGATTCGAACCCGCATTTTAAGTACGAGAAAAAACACCGCCTCTGTGCTACATAAATGTAAATGTTTTTTTGTGTGCATAAAACGGGATTGCTTTACGGAAATCTTTTCTATTCATGTTTAATCTTAATCATTAATTTTGATATCGAGTGTTGTTTTTTTAAACTACACAAAAACAATCTCTGTTCTTCAGTCAACTCAAGGGTCTTATAAAAACCTCTTCGTCTTTAGCATTATCTGTGATACACAGAATTTATATTCTCAGATCTTATTTCCGGACGATTACTCATGAAAGGCTTAAAATATTGAAAAATTTGGTATGATGGTAATATCACAAGATACAGGTCAAGTTCTAAGTTGGGGTTGGTGGGGTCATTGCATTGTCAAGGTCACTTACACTCAAAATAGAAAAATGATCTCCGGAAGTTCACCCATAGCTGCGTGGAGAGGCTGTTTTTTGTGAGTGTGGCGATTCCTGATTTGCATATTTTACTTTTCATGAAATACATCACCGATTAAAATCATGTTTGGGATACATAAAGACATGTAACATCACAAGATACACGTTAATGTTTAATTATTGGCCAGTCGGTTAAGGCCACTGTTATTTCAACTAAAAAAAATCATTTCCGATCAGTAACTTTAATATTCTTGTAGGAAATTTGGTGTAAAGATTACTTTTGGGAAAACGACTCTTAGGATTGCAAGTGAGACCATTGCGAAAACAGTTACTGATCAATAATTATAGTTATGAATGAGATACCATGATGAAAATAATCTATGAAGACAAATCTTGAGATTGAAAAATGGGGCTGGTGGGGTCAAGTCAGTGTTTTTGTTCCAAAAAAGGAAAGTGTGGTTTGCGGTTGGTTTCTTATGAAAGGTTTCACATATGTAACACAGGTGTTAGTTTAAGGTTAAGTTTGACTGATGCTGGTGGGGTAAATATCACCGTTATTAACGAATTCAAACCTTTTCCGCTCATTTAGTTTAGAAGGGTTAAGATATTGTGATGGCAATTTCTGTATATGTAGCTACTGTGAAGACGTTACTGTTATTAAAGATAGAAAATTGTTTATACTTATTTAATTAAGTTAAGAATAAAATATTGCAACGCAATTTGCTGTTTTGGTAGCTTCTTTATATTCATTCTATTATTATTATTATTATTATTATTATTATTATTTATAATTATTATGATTATGATGATGATGATGATGATGATGATGATGATGATGATGATTATTATTTTATTATTATTATTATTATTATTATTATTATTATTATTTATCGTCTTGTTTATGAATGATCTTCAAATCATATACTTACAGAATTACTGTGACTGTATTAAATTCCTCCTAACCATTTTATCGCAGAAGAATGTTCACTCGTACGCTGAAGTACCTATTTAAGACTTAAAGGTAGTAATTATAAAATTAAGATTACTTAGTCGTTGGAAGGCGCTGGTTGGATTTCGCTTAACAATAACAGTATTTAGTACAGTTATTATCTGTAATTAATTTAGAATCGATTCAAACTAGAAAGAGAATAAAAACTACGTAACGCAAAGTAAATTTGTTTTACTTTTCAAATAGTATTGGGACTCTTTTGTTTAGGCGGCAATTAAAACATATACATATACTGAGAAAAAATGAAAACTTACCAGTTTTTAAATTCAAATAAATTCTCCAGTAGTTTTCGTTTTATCTTTCAAATAGTTTGTGGCATTAAACGAGAAGATTTTTTTCACAGAGGGAATTTTTTATCTCCTCTTTCCTGAATGATGATGAAATCGATACTTATAACATAAAAGTTTCAAACAGATCATCTGATTGTCAAATTTATTTAGAAGTGTATGGCATATACAGAAGCAAAAGCACAATCTTTAAAGCCCACTGATGCAAAGAAATAAAATACAGTTACTTAAATATACGTTTTCGCCATTTTCCTTCCTTTTTTATTTAAGAAAGAACAAACTCCAACGCTTACTTTTCCACAACGACATATTTTATTTAAATTTTCTTTTTTTTAAACCGATAGATACTGCACCGACAAGTTCCATGATATCACATTTCCCCAGATATTTGCATTCACTGGCATCATTAATGTAATAGGAGTTTTCCATGTAATTTTTGTCAAGTTTTCATTGTTGCTCAGTATGTTTTAGTATACATATGATTTGTTGAGTGAAATGCAATAAGATTTCTTTCAAAAGTTGAAATTTAGACAGTTAGACAACCATTCTTGGGCCCAATTATTCACTCATTTATTCCTTCTTTGAAAGTATTGTTGGCATCGTAAATAATGTCACGCAAAGACGTGTAATTATAGTTCTGACTGTCTTGTCAGCGAATAGGTATGCCAATATCATCAATTAAGCGAAAATACGATCTGCCAGTTGGACATTCTCGCTGTGGGTGTGCCTGTCGCCTAGATGCTGTAAAAAATAGCTCTATGTTGACAAGTTGTAAACGACACGCAGTGAATCTAGAAGTATTCTTAGTATTTCTCTTTGTACAAACAACATGTAGAAGTGTCCCCGTCCAAATTATGCCGGTACAGTCAAGCACGTTGGTCTTGAAGATATTAAAATAGATGAAAACTGAACAAAGCAACAGAACACGGAAATTATCAAAATATTGCAGGCTAGGTTTGAGTGTTCACTGGCAATAATGAAAATGCATATTTCTGTCCACGCCACCTAATCCTGGATTTCAAGCCTAATCCCGGGTTAAGCGCTACTCCTTACTTACTATTTACACAAATACATGTACCTTGCTAAACGGCCTATAAAGATGGTAATGATTGAGTGATTTTTTTGTTATGTTGTATATTATCGTAAGTCATAATTTCAGCATTTAAATTTGCTGTAGTTTGGTTTTTACTTCTGAATGAGACTGATCATCATTTTTAATACCTAATCTCCTGTCCAACACTTTGTCGGCAACAGGTAGATTCACGCTGGTAAGCTTGTCTAAAACGGCCTTAAACTTGGAAATCTGCATGATTAAGTCTTTTTCTTGAGGTTCTTATAGTTCTGTTATAGCGGAATGCGCACTAGACAAGAATACTGAGACGTTTTGTGCTTACTCCGCCGACATATTTGTACATTATTCTTGAATTGTCTTTTGTAAAAGTATTTGAAAAGGGAAATTTGAATGCCGTCAAAAGATTAATATTAAAATATTGCAGGCTCGGTTTGGTAGAGCATGTTCATGGGCAGTAATGGAAATGCATATTACTACCCATATTTACACTAAAACAGTACAATTCCGTTCCATCCCAAACGAAGGTGTGCATGTGACGGCGATTATGGAACCTTCAATACGGTATAGTCATATTAATACAATTCCATGTTCAGCGGCGTATGGTCCCATCACGGTTGTGATGAAGCCAAATTCTTCAGGTCAAGGTCACATTTGTTGGTCTTTGGTCCGTTTGGTTCTTAATTGTAACTTTGCCATTTCTTAATATAACTTCAACTTATATTGTTTGGGACAACCGGCACGCGATGATGTCAATTTTTAGGCCAGTGTACCATTTAATGGATTTAAGCCCTTTGTACTTGGATTTTGACACAAAAACCTAACGTTGACTATTACTTTGTCATTTCTTAATATTTCTTCATCTAACCTTAAATTGTAATGCCCATAACAACACAATAATCATGATGCCCAGTTCTTGATGTCCCGACGGAGTTATGAACCTTTTTGTACTTGCATTTTGTTCTGACATAGTATCCGTGGGCGCCACAAGTGTTCAACATCATGTTGTTCAAAGAATGACGTCAGCTTTATTTAAGAAAGGGCAACATCGGTTCCTATTTTTTTAAGCGGATTGTACAGGCGCTTTTTCAGTAGAGCTATGTCATGATAAAAAGATACCTATGTTTCAAATGTGTACCAAATCATTCAAAATTATTAAAAACCACAAAAACATTTAATACACATATACGGTGTATAGATGATTACATTTAATTACATACACAATGGAGAAATCACAGCTTAGCGACACAACAAATACATAAGTGTTCATAAGAGAGAAAAAGAGAGAGGAAGAATAAGAAAAAGATTATGGACATTTGTTAATAAAAGAAATGGATAGAGGCACGGACAATAACACAAGCTTTTTTCCAGACATCAATCCTTTAGGAAGTGGTGTGCATATGTTATATGGTATTAAGATAAGATTAATACAATATTTGGGGAGTTTTTATAAATATACAAAATATATATATATATATATATATATATATATATATATATATATATATATATATATATATATATATATATATTGTATTTATATAACAAAAGGACTATTTAATTGAAACCAAACTATACGAATAAAGACAACAAAAATGTGATTAACTATAATCAAGAAATAATGGCCCCAATGAAAAAAATATTGAGTTAAGAACACCATACGGAATGGAGCATAATCGTCCCAGCTACATCTGGAGCAGTCAATCTGCGAAAGTGTTAGTTAGCTACAATTAACTTTAAAATTACAATACAGTAAAACAAATAAATTGTGATGCAATCAACATACATTTTACAAGAAAATGTCAATTATTTCCAACTGTCGTCGAAGAATAAAAAACAGCTCAAAATTTCGTTGCTGTCATTTTGTAACCAATGTTCTGTTCTTTTTTGTTAGTAGGTCACTTCTACTTATACAAATTATCAGATGTAACCCGAGGTATACGGTATGGCGAGCTTGGCTGAAACGAAAGCATACAAGTTAACTTTATTAACAAAATGATAAGAGGTTTTACATTTTCATGAATAAAAATATTTCTTACACATTTCGAAGCCAGTTACCCCTCGGGTTCTCATATTAAATTTTGTAACTTGTTTGTGGTGTCTTTTGAAACTGTTCATTTTATTAACCATGCTCTCTCCTTCTCTTCTTGGGGAGGCTGTTTTTTCTGAATGTGGCAATTCCTGATATGCATATTTTACCTTTTTTCAAATGTTATTTTTTTGTAAATTCTACAAACATTTATCAATACAACAGCTTAAAACTAATTTTAGGATAAAGAAAATAATCTTTTATTAAACGAAGAGTGATTCTAATCTGATATGCATGAAAACGTGTCTGGGAAAACATGGTGATTATCTTTATTTCTCAAATGAACTTTAAAATAACGTTGTCCCAAGGTTTTAAAACTGAAAATTGAAACCAGTCTGATCTCAAGCATCTGACTGGCTAAAATGTCAACTGGCCATTTCAGGAAATCAGATGTTTGACATTTGATACTGGTTTTCAATCTTAGCTTTAAAATCTTTAGCCCTTACGTGTTGGTTGCGATAAGACGGTATTTCCATTTTCGTCACCATCGACCTCCAGGTTAGGTTACCTAAGCCACCATCACTGTTGCCATCCCCTGAATGCAGACAACTGGTTTTAAAATCGTTAATTTCATGGTAACTTTATCACATATTATATCTATTTTTCAATTGCAGCATAACTGTTTTATCGCTTCAAAAATGATATATTGTAACTATACCTTCTTCATTCAAAGGCTTGGAAAACAAGGCAACACATATAATTACTTAATTAATTTATATGATGCGTTTGATAGATAATGTAAGTGCACGCTTAATGGTTTTCTATCATTTTTATTTGCATGGGTTGAATAACATTCCAAAGATGACAATTTTATATCTACACGATTCCATTACTATACATATACACTAGATATTATGTGAAAAGCTTTATGGGTGCATTTGTTGGAAACGCGAATTCTCGTGATAATTATTATATCCTGCAATTAAATTCACAGAGTAATTTGATAGTATATTTATGTTTATTGTTGCCTTATGTCATTAGAATGCTTTGAAGAAAACCTTGTTAATTTTTTCCTAACTAATTTGTTTTGAAAGCTGTCATTAAATTGCAAAATTTATGATTTCAAGGGCAACTCGTCAGAAGCGTGAATTTCATTTTTGCGCAAATTTGGCAATATTGGTATATTGCATGAGAATGTGTGAAAAGTCTGGCATCGAGGATAATTGTTTATATCGAGAAAAAAGCTCTGCAGAGTTTTCGCGAAAAGTTTGAACGAAGCTATCGATTTTCAATCAGTACCAAATATCCAATGAATGATATTTATGTTCCCCAGCATACGCTGTTTAGTTAACACTTTTGTAAACAACAATACCCCATTTGTGTCTTTTAGAAAATGAAATTGAACCATTTTTCTTTACTGACGTCAACGAGATTCATCTTACACGGTGTCACCCCGTTCAAGCCGACAAGGTGAATGCCGTGGGTAAGCCGACGGCAGTTGCTTGTGTACATGAACGTTTTTCGGCGAAATTGAGTATTGGCCTGATTTTTACATTTTCCCGCAATATCTTAGCAGACAAAAATATACATATTGATTCCCTGTTTGTTAAGGACTCTATTGACGAAATCTTGACACACACAGGATATTATTTACAGAGAAATTGCAGAAAAAGTGTGCAATTTTTTGACAAAATATGTCATTTGACGAATCGGCCGCAAATATCCTTTTTTATTACCAAATCTGAAATATTTGAAATATTCCACGATAAAGTTCAATTATTTTCCTGTAATTATTTGAAACCACAGCTCCCGATTCGCTTTCTCTAGAAAAATATTTACTTTTAAACTTGGTACGTCGTGGTGATTTTGGTAATGACAACGGCCGTTAACACTAAAATATTGGTACAGTTGAATGCAGTTTCGTCAGTGGATTGGATAACGTAAACGGCCGTCAAGTGAAAATTAGCTAAATATCGCTACAATGATTAACACTGGTCTTGAGAATATTATTAAATGGTTTTATTGCATCGTGATTTGACCGATGGTTTTTAATGCGCATATTGCCAATTTTGTTGTACATGTATATTTTTTCAGCAAGTCACAGTCAGTTGAAAACGCCATATTTACGAATTTCAAAGTTTTGAGATACTTACTGTTTTACAAATTGAGTTTGATCTGACAGAGATAACGACTCCTTATATCTAGACTATATTCTAGAGATATGACCCTGGCGTCTTAGCCGTATTGTCACCGAAGCAGATGTGACGACAATGATATATAAACTTAGTCGCATAAGAATAGTTGTTTTTCGTCTGTTACAAATACGAAGCAAAAAAAACTTCAAATTCTTCATTCTGAGTTGAAGTTTACTTACTTTACTTACTGTCTATATCATTTCATTTATAAATCAGAAGTAAATCAAGACCGCTTCGAGTATTCTTTAAGAGTAATGGCTATTTATTTCCGAATTTTAAAATAAAATATTATATCCTATTGCATTTGAATGTGTACAAACGCGTGTAATTCTCTTTTGACAAGTGTACGAAATAATTGAATACTTAAAATTATTTAAAACAACAAAACGTTAGTTAATATATACAACCGGGAAATCAGGTGTTTTGTTATAAATGTTTTTCTTTAGGTCAACATACTTTTCAATATTTATCTTTATCTATACACAACAATTAGTAGCCTAGATTTGTTAACACTAGAGTCTGATACAATTTATGCAGAACACAGACAACTGCGACGTTGAAAATAAGTTCACTTGACGGCCGTTAACGTTATCCAATTCACTGACGAAACTGCATTCAACTGTACCTATATTTTAGTGTAAACGGCCGTTGTCATTACCAAAATCACCACGACGTACCAAGTTTAAAAGTAAATATCTTTCTAGAGAAAGCGAATATTTCAGATTTGGTAATAAAAAAGGATATTTGCGGCCGATTCGTCAAATGACATATTTTGTCCAAAAAATGCACACTTTTTCTGCAATTTCTCTGTAAATAATATCCTGTGTGTGTCAAGATTTCGTCAATAGAGTCCTTAACAAACAGGGAATCAATATGTATATTTTTGTCTGTTAAGATTTTGCGGGAAAATGTAAAAATCAGGCCAATACTCAATTTCGCCGAAAAACGGTCATGTACACAAGCAACTGCCGTCGGCTTACCCACGGCATTCACCTTATCGGGTTGAACGGGGTGGGTGTGTTTTAGATGACCTATTCAAGAACCGGTGATCCAGTATGCAAGAAAGAGAGTTGCGATAAGTTCAACGTTTGTTTAAAATTGATTGCTTTTAAAAACCTTATTTGTGGTCTATATTCAAAATGTTGCTTGCCATAGCTTTTGAAATTATAATGCAGAAAGAAACGTATAGATATAGATATACAGTAGATATTGTGCGATATTTCAAAGCATACAAAGAACGATGTTGGTCTGTTTTGACCAGGAATATGAAACATGGTGACGAAGCAGATGTAAAAGAAAAAATACTTAGAAAAATTAAGATTATTTAAAAACCTACATATATATCCAATGATCAAAATGTTTACCTGCTTGCATGTTTCGGAAGTTTGAGTGGTAGTCCATCTTCGTATGCGGCCCGCAGTCTTCAGCAGGTGCAAAACTGCTAAAACGATCCATAATATTGGAAAAGAATATTTAAACATTCAGAAGATAAATATGGAATATTAAAACAGTATGCATTTTGTAGGTTCGTATTATTCGAGTTGTGTAAACTATGTAAATAATATCACGCGAGACCGAAGGTCGGGCGTGCTGCACGGTGCTGTTTTTTACATACGCAACAAGAAATGATACGAACTTACAGACTGCATACTCTCATAATGTTCCTTTTTTTATTATATACCCTTCTCGCTCAAAAAATATATAATTACCAATAAAATTTTTAGTCAAGAACATGGTTTTATATAATAGTAGAAATAAAAATAGTAACGCAATAGTAAATTTATGAATGGCATAAAAAATTTATAAATGGCGTAAAAATATCGTAACGGTTGAAAAACTGAGACGGAAATTTCCTTATCTGGAGTTCGTAAAGTGCCGGAAAATTACGACAACATAGTGTGACGTAGTGTATGACGTCACATAGAACACGGGAGCTGCGAAATAAAGAATTGGAAAACGGACATTGTTCTTGCATTTTAAAATTAAAATAGTTACAACAACATCAACATGGACAATAAAATTATCAAAACTCGAGAAAACGCCTATGTAATAATGATATTGCTTTAACAGAAATAGTCGAAAACAAGTTTACAATGTTAAGTAATTCAAAAACACATACCGCTTATAGAGGTTTTAAATGTCATAGTTCTAAACAAGTGAACAATGTAAAGGTAACTTTTTTCAAACATGCATACCGTGTTATCTTTTTCTTGCCCCGTTTAAATCTAACACACCAAACACCAGCTAGGGCAGCAACAATAATAAGCAACACACCGCCCGCTGTACCACCGATTATAGCAGGCCAATTTTCTATAACTTAATATAAAAAATATATTCAAATAAAGCATATCAGATGTTAAAAGTTACGTAAAATTACTGAGATTAAATGATACCAAAAGTTACGTTAATTTATTGAGATTAAATATTCCGTGCAAAAGGATTCATTTAATTCAATCAAAAAATAATATATTGTAACAGTACTAATTTGTCAAATTAACCCGAACGGTTTTTGTCAGTTTTAAACTTTTTTCTTTATACCCATGAATAATACAGATTAACACTTACGAAAACGTTCGGGTTAATTTGACAGATTAGTACTGTTAGAACAAAATAATTATCTGATACTCTATATTTATCTTATTTGTACGTGTATAGGCCTACTTTCTGAGATTTAGTGTTTGTGAAAGACTTTTGTTGATTTTTTTAAAATTTATTTCTCAACTATTTATATATTGTTTCATACATTATGCATTACACTTTATATATTAACAAGGTGATAGAATGTTACATACCTTTCTCCAACCTAGTAAAAATAAATAGAGCTTATTACAATTATAATAGTTATTATTAAACAATTACACCCTAGCATCGAGATGATTGTGTAATAAATGTGTTGTGTCGTTTGCCCAAGATTAAAGAACTTAATCTGGAGACCAGTCTCAAATTTCAAGCATCTGACTGGCTGAAACCTCGATTGGTCTCTAATCTTAGTTCTATGATCTTGGGCCATGAAGGTCGCCGGGTATGTTAGGCAGTTTGTCAAAATTATGTCAGATTTTTAATAGAAATTTACAGTGTTATAATTATGGTTCAACTTTTGTATAGGATGTCTATTAGAAAATAGAAGCCGAAACGAGCGCAGCGATTTATAGACCCTTAATAGACTCTATCTTATTTAGAAGTCGCCTACATTTGTAGCCATGAGCATGCGCAGTTGAAAAAAGATCGATCTTTTTGTTCGTTATAGCAAATAAAAAGAAGTTCTATAAAATAAATAATTGGATAATTTGATTTTTCATAGCTTCTGATTTGCTACCAATGTAGGGCGACTTCTTAATTTAAATTTATGTTGGTTATACTGCAAAGCAATATCCTTGATTGAATATTTGCCGTTGATGTGTGTCCGTTTATATATTGATCGGCCGTAAAACAATGCATATGCCTTTATTCCTCCACCCTTCTTGCCTCCTTGTACGCCTTTTTGTTTTCAATCTGGTAAAATACGTATAAGACCGATCTTCACAACTTCTGGGATATTAAAAGAGATTACTCAAATTTAATAGAACATACTTTTGTCAAGTGTAATAAGATTTTTAATCCAAAAAATTACAAAAGAAATTCGGTGCGAGTGTCGACTGAAGCTCTATGGTAATGATGCCACAATGTTGAAACATGGATGCCATATATGTATATAATATTGAGGTTCTTAGCGAAGAAACGTGCTGTTCGCAGTTAAATGATCCGATACATGAAAAAAACCCAGCTTTTTCTCATTGTCTTTTGCATGAAATAGGATTTGCAGTATAAACCATAAGTTGGTTTCTGGACAGGTCTGGGTATGAGATTATCCCTCGCCCGAAAATTGGTTGATATGATACTCAGACCATCAATATATCCTCACATATATTCTCACATCGTGTAAAGAAATCATTTATGGGAAATGATACCTAAACAGAACTTTGTTTCTGTAGAAAAGTATCAACACAATATAAGCGAATACGAAATTGTACCTGCACATGGGAGTGTCGCCTTCGACTACGCAGCGGTAATTGTCATCGCACTGTTTAATATCTTCAAGCACCTCACAAGGACTCAAATCTTTGTATTTTTCTGTCAAAATATACACATACAATAAGACAGCTATTCTCGTAAAGAAGATGTGGTTTTCGTACTTTGACCATTAAAAGACACATCATTTGTAATTCTTGTTATGAAATCATCATTAGTTTCACGCATTAAAAACAATTGATTATTTAATAAAAAAAAGATCAAAAGGGAACTTTGATAACCACCGAACACGGCAAATATGAAAATAAGGTCATATTAACAGTTTGTTTTGAAAATAACACGAATTGACATCTATAACTATGACAAACGCTCCTCCGCTTATTCCAGTGACAAATACATTTTTTGTCTACTGAAGCTTATAATTGTTTCACTGTACTGTATTTAATGACATAAACTTATCATTTTTAAATGAATTTCGAAACATAGTTTTAAGAACGCAGCAAATGGTTCCATATTTAATTCATTACAACAGGTTTGCTAAATTCACCAGATCAATACCTGCAGTCGCTGAAAAATTCTGCCCGTCAATAATAAGGTGAGTTCCCGTTCCAAGTGCCGATGTTGCTCTTGCCAGTTCTGTTAACAGTGTCACGCTTTGTACTAAAGAAACCACCTTGTAATAAACAACGATGCTTCCAATCCTGTAAAATATATTTTTATAAAGGATATGCAAAGAGGTAACCGTTACTTAAGAAACCTTTACTTAAAATTACCACTGTTTAAATAACCTCGTTTGGAATGGATCAAAATTGTACTGGTGGAAATATTGAGTTGCGCTCAACTCGGTGCTAGGCGGCGTGGACGGTAATATGCATGTCCATTACTCAGTCAAACCGAGCCTGTAATATTTCTATATTTATCATTGTCTATGGCTTTCAAAGTTCATTTTTTTTATCTTTTGCAATAACGTGGTCTTAACAGTCCTCAAATACAACAAAGTAAACTGCGAAGAAAAATGAAACTTTTGCGAAACTGTTACATGGTTTGATTGACCCTGTTCATATGCAACACACCGATACAAACATAAATATAGTTTTGTTTTGCCACTGACGGTACCCAGTCCAGATCTAATTAATAATGTTTGATATATCTATGTACTGTCTGTTTTGTCCTTTAGCGGTTAACTTTATTGTTGTATTTTTAACCTGTTTGACTGTATAATAAATTCCCTTCCTGCTGGTCTAAGTGAAGCTGTTTGTAATTGTGTAAGTGGCTACATTTAATCATTTTGTTTTCAACGAGATATTTTGAACGTGATGACGGACGTGGACGTTTAACAAACAAAAATATGAAATCAAAATGCGAGATCCGACCTCAATATTAAGTTGTGCATGAATACAAAATGTACTTGCTTGCTTGCGATATTTTTTAAATTAAATACCCGTGAAAGATTTTAGCATAGTAAACCTGTATCCGCGGGAATGATGAAATATGTAAGGTTAATTAATACATATCGCACCGTTATATTCAGATTCCGTATAATAATGGTTGACTGTGTTCTATGATTTTGTATTTTAAGATCGTAACTTTCGAAACTTTTCAGCACACAACAGCTAGGTTCCTATCACTTGAATTGCGTATGTAAAACCGCATCATTATATGGGACTATAGGATAAAGCAATATGCAAAATATCAAGCTGGTGCATGTTATAGTTGCTGAGAAAACTGTAACGGAAAATGTCCATGTATGTCAACCATAATCTGTATCTGTAAAAATCTAAGTATTCGGTAAACAGGAAGTAGATGAGCAAGGATCATAAAATCGCTTTACACCATATGGGACTATATGATAAAAACAATTTGCAAAATATCAGGCTTCTGCATGTTATAGTTGCTTAGAAAACTGCGACGGAAATTGTGCATATATGCCATCTATGTGTAAAAAATCTAAGTATTCTCTAAACAGGAAGTAGATGAGCAAGAAGTATAAAATCGCTTTACACCATATGGGACTACAGGATAAAGCAATATGCAAAATATCAGGCTGCTGCAAGCTATAGTTGCTTAGAAAACTGCGACGGAAAATAAAGATGCCCTTTGGTTGATGTAATACACCTATATAGTGACAAAATCTAAAATTATTTGGTAAACAGGAAGTAGACGAGCAAGGAGCATAAAATCGCTTTACACCATATGGGACTATAGGGTAAAGCAATATGCAAAATATCAGGCTTCTGCATGTTATAGTTGCTGAGAAAACTGCAACGGAAAGTTTGTTACGGACGGACGGACGCACACACGGACGGACGGACAAGGGTATAACAGTATAGCCCCATCTTCTTCGAAGCGGAGGTATAATTATTATTAGGGCTATGAATAGATTATCTATCTATAACGATACCTTATATCCGTAATGATGATGTCGACAGTTGCTTCACTGTAGCGATTGTAAAATTCCACAAGCTGAATAAGAACAACAAGCAATAAACGTTTAATATTTGTTTCAACTGATCAAACTTTTAGCTTACCGAGACAAACTGTAATGTATCTTAAATACATATTAGTAAACGAAGGCCGTATAAACATTTGTTTTCATCCAGTATAACACTGAAGACAAATCCAAAGTCCTTATATACGGTGTCACCTTATCAGACTATGACACAACATCCCTGAATTGGTGACATAATCCTCGAGCTGCTACAGTCATGTGTCTTCTGTTTCAAAAGATTACTAAATTAATTGACTAATACAGGGATGCTTAATCAATTTGATAATCTCATAAACGTACAGTCTAAAATTCCTCGCAATCAACATATCTGGAGACTATAATTATACTATTGTATATTGAACTGACCCAATATCTTTCAAGAGTTTTCGTTCCTTAGCTCGCTGTAATGTAAGAGACTGCAAGGAAGGACAACCCTGTGTTGGGATTGGGGCTCACCACGTTTAAATTATTCCGATTCGGATAGTGCAAAATGCGCGAATTCACTTTTATTGACAATTATATTGAGGATTTATTTATAGTACGAAAGTTAAGATATGACAAGGAAAACTTTTATTTCTTACACTCGCTCTGACTTTACTTTTCACTTCTTCGTAGGTAGTTGATGAATTAAGGTTTGTTCCATTGGGCAACTCATACTGTATTTTCACACTCAAGTCGACGGACAGGTCTGCCTCTGTAAAACGTAACAAAATAATTCACGGTGCATATCCATATAGGCTGTTTCTTTGCGAAATTTGCTATATCGGCTGTTTCTTTGCATCGGCGACGGCTATTCTTTGCTAATAACAATGGATGGAGAGCATATGTCGAAGATTCCAGACGCAAATGTTACAGATATAAGGTATATTGTACAAAAAAGGTTGTGCACGGAACATTAGAATGTCTAAACTATACATTGTAGTGTTTACGTTTTAAATATCGGCGATTGTGGCCGAAATCTCGATGAAACTAGTTGACAATACACAGACGTGGAGCACAGATCCAGCTTTTCCGCAGTCAATAACGAGTGTTTGCTGTGATATCTAACGTATCAAGCGATATATTTTATTCATTTCTTCAATATTCTTCCAAAAAATACTTACAAAAAGCTCGAAATACTAATAGATTTATCCAAAACCCTTTACTTTCGGTTTAATTGGGGCACCAGCGGTCTCTCTGGTCACCAGTTTTTGATGCACAGGCTGACTCTCTGCATTGCGCGTAGGTAGGCTCAATGATAATGACTACTTAGGAACCTATTTAATCACTGTATTATGAACAATTTAGAATTTTGTCACTGCATTCTCCTTATTAGAATGTAAATAAACGTTACATGAGCAGGGAACTTCGAAACCTTAAGGTTTATCAGAACTGTGTTAGTATCCTTTTATGTAAGGTTAATGCATACATTACTAAATGATTTTGAAAATGCTAATAGATATTTTGTACAATAATAAAGCTTTACAAAACTATAACAAGGTTAAAACACTTATTGATATGTATAGCCTATGTACATTCGCCGGTTCATTCGTCCGTCCGTCCGTTCGTTCATCGTGAATAAAAGGGCGAATGAACGGAGAGAGGGAGGAAGGGATAAGAGAAAAAACCGATCGACGGACGATCGGTTGATGAAAAACGAACGATGAACGAACGGACGGAAGAACGTTAATTTACATTCTAGTAAGAGAGAGTCAGCCTGTGCATAAAAACAGTTTACTGGTGAGCAGAGAGACCGCCGTTGCCCCAATTAAACCGAAAGTAAAGGGTTTTGGATAAATCTATTAATATTTCGAGCTATTTGTAAGTATTTTGGAAGAATATTGAAGAAATGAATATAATATATTGCTCGATACGTTAGATATCACAGCAAACATTCGTTTTAGACTGCGAAAAAGCTGGATCTGTGCTCTACGTCTGTGTATCGTCAACTAGTTTCATCAAGATTTCGGCCACAATCGCCGATATTTAAAAAGTAAACACTACAATTCATAGTTTAGACATTCTAATGTTCCGTGCACAACTTTTTTTTACAATATATATTATATCTGTAACATTTGCGTCTGGAATCTTCGACATATGCTCTTCATCCATTGTTATTAGCAAAGAATAGCCGTTGCCGATGCAAAGAAACAGCCGATATAGCAAATTTCGCAAAGAAACAGCCGATATGCACCGTGTAATTTGTTTCCGAAAATAAATAAAGGTGCTTCACTTAAGTGAAAACAAGTGGCAATATTATACCGTGCAGTTTCATTCATAACAGAAAGTTCATACCCGACATACCATTAATGGTTGTGAAGATACAAATATGTAACTAGTTATCATCAAGTTCACCAAAACTCCGGATAAATGCATGATAATTCAGACATTGGCGATTAACATCTGTTTTGCAAATAAATATTTTGACTAGACTTGCATTGTGAAAGATTCACTTAACTCGACCTTGAACAGACAGACAGACAGACAGACAGACAGACAGACAGACAGACAGACAGACAGACAAAAACAGCAGTTAACTTTAATAATTTGATGATTATAAATTTTCCGAAAAAAAAAACAAATTAAAAAAAACTTTAACAGTTGATTTATTATAAATGATTCCAAATTTCTATGTTCTCCAAATACAGTGCATTACTTAAACACTCATGTCAAGTTAACTTATTTGTGATTTTATGACCATTTATTATTATATATTACCCAAATATTTTGTGTAATAATCGTCATATTGCTTGAAACCTTTAAACATTTGATAAATTTACATGTACATGTAGCATTGATAATTCTTAGAAACCGCTTATTGCTTAAACATATACAACCTTACCATGTACAATTAACCCAACTGTTCGAAACTTACAAAAAGCCCCCTTGAATATTTAAATATTACTTACTTGGTGATTCCGTAGTAGCTGTTGTAACTGAAAAATAAATAAAAAATTTAATTACTATCAACTATTGTCACTGTTCTATTTTACAATGCACTACAACCCCGACAAAAAAGAATACCAACTTGACGGTTAAAAATCTTTTTAGACCGTAACTGGTATTTAAATAACATGTTAAAAAATGACAAATTTATATAAAATAACCTGCAGTGCAAAGTCCGCCGGACTGCTTCGAGTACCCTCTTCTACAATCACACTGGTAGGATCCTAATTTATTTACACACACTTCATTGTTAGTATCGTTACACGTGGTTTTAGAGTCACACTCATTAACATCGTCGTCGCAGGTGTTGCCTGCCCATGAAGCTTTGCATTCACATTGTCCAGATGTCGCATTACACGATTGTTGTGGATTTCTGGTATTGGTAGTATTGCAGTTGCACTGGTCTTGGCATTTCTCTCCATATGTATTGTTTGAGCATTCTATAAAATTTTCACATTAATATATTTTTAAGCATTCTATAATCATAAATGTTGTTCAAGGATGGATCGGAATTGTATTGGTTATTGGTGTAAATATTGAGATGCCCTCAACCCGGGGCTAGGCGGCATGGGCAGTCATATGCTGATGAAAATGTTCAATCAAACTGATCCTGCATTTTCTCATATTTGTCGAGTTCGGTAGCTCTCAAAGTTTCCTTTTCATTTATGTAAAGGGGAATTTGAGACATCAAGGTATTAAAATGTACTGTAAGTTTGAAATGTTACTGGTGATTGTTATGGTTGTTATATCATAATAAAATAACACAATTCTCTTGTTTGATAATGCTGAACAAAAGATCTTAGAAATTCAGGACAATATTTAAACTAGATTGTGTCCTCGGACACCGATGCCCCCGCTCCTTTAACATTTATAATAACAAAGGGCCATAACTCTGGCCCCGGAAAAAAATCATTTTTTCACATTCTGATTGATCATCTGTGCAAATTTGAAAGAAATCCGTCCGACAGTTTAGGAGGAGTTGATACCACAAAATTCGGAGGACGTACGGACGTACAGACGTACGTACGGACGGACGAGTGCAACGCTATATGCCTCTCACTTCGTGGGGGCATAAAAGTCGATTTATTAACTCTGGAATGTTATCTAGCATTATAAGAAAAATAATACGGTTCCTTATTTAAACTCTAACCTTTGCAGGTTTTATTGTCTTCTCGGAATCCAGTTTCGCAGACACATTGATACGAACCATCTGTGTTGTTACAGAAAGAGTTCGGTTTGTCTTTACATACTTCCGCTGTAACATTGCATTCATTTATGTCCGCCTCGCAGCTTGATCCGGTCCAGCCCTTTAAAATTCAAAAAAAATAAAAATAAATACCCACAAAGGGAAAATGGATATACGGATTATACGCATATTAAAAACAGTCGTGCCTCACGAAGAACTAGAAAAGAGACAGAGTGCATGCATGTCACGAAATATTATTAAGGCACAACTAACAGTAAGTTGAAAATAAAAAGGGACGCTGGACCATTTAATAAATCAGCTGAATACATGTTACCACATAGATTAAACACCATGGTAAAAAAAAAAATCTTATACTTTTCTCGCAAAAAATTGTCTTGGTGAATTAACTCTATTTGTTCTTTAAACGCAAACTACTACAAAATGTAGCTTAATGCTACGCGAAGTAAACTGGACAGATGAGCGATACTTTTAGCTTTATTTGAAACTTTTTTGTACTCCACATGTGATGCAGCTATGTTCGGCAAATGCTTTATTAGAACAGCCTTACTTAAATAGCAAATGTACAAGAATCCTACAAACGCGACTCGTTTAGATAATTAAATCATATTTGTATTTTTTTAATTTTATTGTTAAGATTTTGTTTAAAAAAATTCTAATGAATATTAGTCAGGATTATTGCATTGCATTGTATAAAACCATAAAATAAAATCCAGTACACTTATAAATTGGACTTAAAATCACAACACTTATAAATATTATCCTGTGTTTGAAAATAAAAGATATTTTGAATGTTATTATTGAGTTGCCGTTTCGTATTTTTTGTTTTGGCAGTTAATTTCCGTCATTGTAAAATTGTATAGATAACTTTATGCAAATTTTATTATTTGAATCTGTGCATTGTTACAGAATGGTATTTAACAATAATCAAGTAAAATAGTTAGAAAAATCATATCTTGAATTTATTTTAAATTTCGCGTTTTCAAAGTTATTAAATGTATATCTGTACAACGCTAATGCTGTTTTTAGAAAGTGAATGTTTATTTTTACACTTTTATATAAAACAATTTTTCGCCGGTCAAATAATTTTGCGACTTACCTGCTTACACGTGCAGTTTCCTGTCACATGGTTACAAGAATACGTGTTGCCCACTTTGCAAGTACAATTGTTTGAACAATTGAGTCCATACGTAATGCCATCACAAGCTGGAGTTTGGAAGAAAAGAATAAGCGTTATGAACTCTACTTAAACTAACATTTTAAACAATATGTGAAACAAGAAACTTTGAAAGCCACCGAACACGACAAATATCAGAGTATTACAAGCTTAGGTTGATTGACACTGTTAAGCGAATGTTTAAATGAGTATTAATCAAGATCTACTTTAGTATTCCCTTAAAAAGCACACAAATCTAAGCGTTAAATTTATTAAATGTATGTTGAATAATAAACTCTAATATTTTCTTGATGCCTATTAGATTATCTAGAGTTACAAAAACATACCTCTGCAAGTGTTGTTGACTTCGTAATAACCTTTAGAGCAGACACAACTGAAAGAACCGATGGTGTTGGAACAATTTGAATTTGATTTATTCTGGCATATTTCTGGTTGAACACCACATTCATCGATGTCGTCTGTGCAATTTATGCCTGTCCAGCCCTACAATAGTTGTAATAGATACTTTGATTAATGTTAACTGCGATTCCCTTGACTACAGTCGGTACTTTCCCAAATTGTAAATGTGTTATATGGAGTGTATTAAAGTTTAGCTTAAAATACTTTCTCTTCGCATAGATTAGGGTATTGACTCAGAACGTACGTTTAGGTATTTATTTTTGTTTCAGATGTGACACAATGGATTTGTATTCTATGATCACGATCAAAACGTTTTATTTTAGTTTCTTCCGTTTGTTTCTCATTTTGGTTAGCGTCTTTCTTTTACATAGCCATACGCCACTGATATTAAAGTGGTAATGACAGAAAATACCGCGTAATGTTTCAATATTTTCCTTCTGATATTTGCGCACATTAATTTAGATAATAGGTAGATAATATTGTGTATTGTTTCTTTTGAATATCTATATTCATGGACAAAAGTCTTGTCCGGTATGGTTTTCCATTTTATCTTTTAAACGCGTGAAGTTTCTATCATACACTCATTAATTTAGAATCGTTTGAAAGAAGACATTTATATGCATTCAATACAAAAGAATTTTGGAATTTAAGCCAGTACTGCCGGTAGAGTAATGTATTGAAAACCGTAGACCGGACAAGACTTTTGTCCATTAGCATATTTGTTTGCCCAACAAGAGATACGGCGTTGTGGGCAGTAAAATTCATTTTCATAATTATCCAATAACAAATGAAACTTACCGGTAATATTTTGATGTTTCGTGATCGGAGACTTTGAAAAGTCCCTTTTCATTAATTTGTTTAGACGGGACTAATACGGTCGACCTAGAATTCCGTTACGTGTAAAAGATGTTTCCTGAAGTGAACTTTTTATTGTAAATAATTATTTTTATGTGATAAAAATACAACCAACCTGTTTACACGTGCAGTTTCCTGTCACATGGTTACAGCTTGCCGTGTTGACAACTTTGCAAGTACAAGTGTTGGAACAATTGAGCCCATACGTATAGTCATCACAGACTGGAATTTTCAAGAAAAGAATATGTAATCTCAAATTTACATAAAACACCTATTTCATCTAATGTTTTAATCGGTATGTCTATACATAGTAAGGAAACTATTTATTGAAGACAATTAGGATGTAAATGTTAAGCACAAAGACGATTCAGAATAACACAGATATACCTCTGCAAGTGTTGTTGACGTCGTAATAACCTTTAGAGCAGACACAACTGTACGAACCGTTCGTGTTGGAACAATTCGAATTTGATTTATTCTGGCAAATAACCGTGTTGACACTACATTCATCGATGTCGTCTGTGCAGTTGATGCCTGCCCAGCCCTACAAGATGTATAATGGATACTTTTATTGATCTCAATATCGATTCTCTCGACTACAGTTGGTACTTTCTGACTCGTATTCGTCTAACACCGTATGCAGTGTATTAAGGTAGTGCTTAAAATACTTTCTTTTCGCATAGATTTGGGTATTGCCTCAGGACTTAAGTTTAGGTATTTAATTTTGTTTAAAATGGATTTATATTCTATGATCACTATGAAAAGGTATATTGTGATTAATTTGTATCCACCGTTTCTTCCCTATTTCTCTTTCTTTTATATCGCTGTACGCAGTTGATAATAAAATGGTGTTGACCAAAATACCGCCTTAAAGATTCTATATTTTATATTCTATATTCTGATGCGTACCATAACTTACAATAGATAAAAATATGTACTGTTTTTTTTCAGTATACATTTTCGCACACCCCGAGATTGATAAGAAGTTGTGGCCAATAAAATTCATTTTTATTTTTGTCCGTGAACACATTAAACTAGCAATATTTTCATGTTTCGTGCTCGAAGACATTGAGAAGTACTTTTTCATTTATTTGTTAAGATGGACAGAATAAGGTCGGAATAGAATGAAACATCGGTGGCTAACGACTAGTAGTACGTTTTCACGTTATTAAATGTGAATAAGTCACGTGCTTAATATGTTTTCTGAAGTGCAATTTTTGTTGTTAATAATGATTCTTTAATAATGAAAATACAACAAACCGGTTTGCAGGTGCAGTTCCCTGTCACATGGTTACAAGACGCCGAGTTGACAACTTTGCAAGAACACTTGTTGGAACAATTGAGTCCATACGTAAAGTCTTCACAGACTGGTATTTGACAGAAAAAGAATAGATATATTAAATTTATATTAAACACATTTTCATCTAATGTTTTATTGAGTCTGAGGCATTCCTTGAAGCTCGCTATCTGAATTATTAATATTCAGAAAAAAGCTTAATAAGCGAACCATTTGTTGTAAAAAAAGCTTAGTAAGCGAACCATTTGTTGTACAAAAAAAAAACTAAGCGAACCATTTGTTGTACAAAAATAGCTTAATAAGCGAACCACTTGTTGTAAAAAAAAGCTTAATAAGCGAACCATTTGTTGTAAAACAACTAGACGGTAAATGTTAAGCATAAAGTAGATTCAGCAAAATGATATACCTCTGCAAGTGTTGTTGACATCGTAATAACCTTGAGAGCAGACACAACTGAAAGAACCGATCGTGTTGGAACAATTTGAATTTGATTTATTCTGGCATATGTCTGGTTTAACACCACATTCATTGACGTCGTCTGTACAGTTGATGCCTGTCCAGCCCTACAAAAAGTGCAATATCACGAGTGCTTTATTCTTATTTACGACACGTTCTGATAATAAAATGGTACTGACCACAAATATCGCGTTAATGATTCAATGCACATCATTAATTGGACTAAATAAAATCTTTACAGTCACTTGTGTATATATTGATTTACGACAAACGACAGATATGTGAAACAGTAACGCGTTGAAAGTGTTTTCTGAAAATGCACTTTATACAAATATTGATTAATTAGTAACACAAAAAACTACAAACCTGTTTACAGGTGCAGTTGCCCGTCACATGGTTACAAGAAGCTGAGTTGACAACGTTGCAAGAACACTTGGTTGAACAATTCCATCCATACATAAAGTCCTCACAGACTGGAATTTGAAGGAAAAGAATAATACATCTAAATACTACATTTAAAATCGTTTTAGTCCTTCTTTAACACTTACACATTTCCAAAACTGCCCTTGAACAGGCTTTGGTAACCGAGTCTGCATTATTTTCATATTTGTCGCGTTCGTTGGCTCACAAAATACCAGTTTCGTCCATTTTGCTATTTATAATTCTTATTAAGAAAAACATACATAGTAACAAGTAAAACTTAAAATGTATTGGAAAACAATGAACATGTTTGATAATAACCCACACTATTAACAAAACTCAGAGGAATAATCAGAATTTACACAAAGATATACCTTTGCAAGTGTTGTTGACATCGTAATAACCTGTAGAGCAGACACAACTGAAAGAACCGATCGTGTTGGAACAATTCGAATTTGATTTATTCTGGCATATGTCTGGTTTAACACCACATTCATCGATGTCATCTGTGCAGTTTATGCCTGACCAGCCCTACAATATTTGAAATGACTGTGATACGTTTTAACCTTTGCTAACCTCTTTGGTTGCACGACGGTGGCAGGGGTTTGAGTGTTTATGAAGGTTTTTAGGGAAATCCTCTTTTTAAAGAACCTAGAAACTCTATTTGTTTTCTTTATCTCTTTAATCGCGTTCTTGTTTAATATGTTTGTTTGCTTTTGCATGCAGCATTGTTAAGCTGGTGGGTGAGTTGGGGTTATTTCACCAAGACAACTTGTTTGTTGATATGAGAACCTGTTTGATGCACCCTAGAACCTGGTTTAAACCCCCCAATGGCAATTTGTTTTGCCACTGAACGTTTCAAGGCGGTAACTCCAAGGGATCTCTTTGTCGTTAATTGTTTGTGGCGTCTTATTTGAATTGACATACATATTATAACAACATGCTCTCTTTACCTCTCTTCTTTTTTCGCTGCGTGGGGAGGCTATGTTTCGAGAGTGTGGCGATTCCTGATATGCATATTTCACTTTTTTAATAATTAAGTTGTATTTAAGTCACCTAACATTTTCTCATAATATACTGTTTGCTTTTTCTTTAATAAGTAATGTAATGCAATATGTAATATGAATTATGGCTTTAGGTATTGCTTAATCAACCAATCACTCATTTACTGTGATACGCTGGTTTAAAACAAACTAGTTTCCTTTTTTAATACTCTAGATTGATTGAGAACACATATAACACAATATGCAAAAATTTATAATTCATCATTGTATGCAGTTATCACTCTCTGCAATTTTTGAGAAGAAATCAATATAATTAATTATACATATTTTTTATTTTAAATAATATCCTACTAAGAATATTTACTATAATATAATTAAATAACGAAATATATTATACATTTTATGATAATGACTTTTATTAAAAACATCACATTAAATGTTAAATTTTCTCAAGTCATATTGCAAACGATTTTCGGAATAATCAACTTCAGTCTGTAAAAATCGATATTTTCATATCTTGTGTTTAAAAATTTCCCATTTACCTTTTTGAACTGGTTGGTGGGTTATGCAATATTTTCATATCTTTCAAGTTTTAAAATTCATTTTCATCGGCAAGTACAGATATGTGGGATAATGAGGTGAAATAGATCGATATATGTGTGTATATTTAAGGCCTATCTACCTCTTTGCAGGAACAATTTCCGGTCACGTGATCACACTTTCTGGTGTTGGAGAAGTTACAAGTACATTTCTGCAGACATTGTTCTCCAAAGTGAGTGTCGACACAAACTGAAATAATATAATGAATGCGTTGACACATAAGTAAAAAATGTAAAAAGTAATTAGAAAATCGGATACCAGGAAATATGTATATCATGTAAAATCTACTGTCCACCCAAAATTTTGTCTTCTTACAATAAAATAGAGTTGTTTTTTTTAATATCGGGCTAAGCATTGTATGTGGTAGTTATGTTTTGTTGGCTAACGATAAAACAAATCGGGCGATATGATATGAAAATTTAGAAAGTCGTTTTGGACAGTTGTTTTAAAGTACCAACAACATCCTATTTCTGCTAGACTTGTCGGTAATATTTAAAATAACGATCGAATATCTAAGGAGGGTATTTTGGGTTAACTAGGTTTTCGATCAAAAGTTTGGCGCCAAGTCGAATATTTCAATTGAGAAATGTTATGGTAAGAGCTTATTATCTAAAGCTAAGACAGTATCACAAAATCGTTAAAATTTATTATTATAAGCTTTGTTTACATAGAATAAACAAGTGCATTTAACAATGTTTATTTAAAAGGAAATTTCTCATCCAGATTTTTGTGAACACTTAATTAAATGAAAACATGTCTCTGTTATAACCTCTATTTTAATTGTTAAATTTCACGGTAAAGAAACTAAAATTGTTTTCAAAATATATTAAACTGATAAAATAAATGTAAGGAAATGAATATACCTTGGCATAGACCATTTTCTGTCCGGAATCCAGAATTACAATTGCAGGTAAAGTTCCCGATTGTGTTGATACACGTTGAATTAGCGGGACAAGGGGCATTTTTGTTGCACTCGTTAATATCCTCATCACAATACCTTCCCTGCCATCCTGATTTACATATGCATTCTCCGGATTGTGGATTGCACGATTCTGTATGGGTTATGTTACAACTGCAATTCGATTGGCAGTTCAGACCGTATTTCCACTTGGTACAGTCTGCAAAAGAGTTGCAATATAAATATCAGGAATGGTCAGATCCAAAAAGACAGGCCTCCACACACAACCAAAAATGGAGAGAGAGAGAGAGAGAGAGAGAGAGAGAGAGAGAGAGAGAGAGGAAAAGAGAGCACGGGTAAAATCGATCAGTTTCAACACACACCACAAAGAATTAACAGAAACAAGATACTTATACACTGACTTTATCCTCGCACAAAGATTGTTCTGCTGCACATATATACCAAATAACAAAATATCAGGTGGGACTGATATTTCTTTCCAAGCAGGCAATAAATGTTTTTTTTTTCATCCAATAGCGCTCACAGTGTCTTATGCAAACGACATCAGCCAAAAGATATAGCACTAAAGCATTACACATCTGAGTTAGCACACCAGTTCAAGTGATTTCAGGTTAATCTTCAAAATAAAAATCATTAATATTTGTTACCTTTTTTATTTTTGTTCAGTTCGTATAGTTACATACCAAAAAAATCGCATTTATATTTTGTTTTGCAATTGACCCTTCCAAAGGCGGTAACCCTGGAGTCTTATCTGAATTTGACTTATTTATAAAACATGCTCTCTTTTCTTCTCTTCTTTTTCGCTGCGTGGGAAATCTGTGTTTTGTGAGTGTGGCGATTCCTTATATGCATGTTTCGCTTTGGTATATTACTTATCATTTTACTCTGAGAATGACATTGCATGTAAGCCAAAACATAGCTGTTGCTTACTTGTGCATAAGACACCTTCCTTCCGGAACCCTTGGTAACACTGGCATTCATAGGAGCCGTTTTTGTTAACACATGAAGATTCGGGTATGGAATTACAAGTGCTTTTATTTTGACATTCGTCGATATCATTACTGCAGTCTGATCCGCTCCAACCCTAACAAAAAGACAAACAAACATTTGTTTTCATTTATTTATTATTTTAAAAAGTCTTCATGTACTTCATTTGAGTGTTCTTATCAGGTTCAATTACCTTTCTTGACGGTATTTGGCCAAAAAAGTACTTAAGAAAGCAACCTACTATTAGCATTCCATTGGTTGTATTTTATTAGCTCTCATACGGTTTAAAGATAAGTGTACGGATTCGTCGCATATTCAAATCTAATGATTTTTCTATTTTTTGCAAATGTTGGTAACGGCAAATAAAGTATAATTCAGTTACATAATTTCTCGATTATATAAACAGGAATAAAAATTTCAAAATAATTGCAGCATAACACTGTCGTTTTAATGGCATTTACGTGTGTAGAAACCACAACTCGAATGTCTTAACATGATAAAAAAAAAACAAAAAACACTTTTACCGTTTTACAAACACATTCACCAGAAGTATTGTTACATTTATGCGAGTTATCAACATTGCATTGACAATCCCTAGAGCAGTTTTGTCCATACTTCCAATCGACGCAAGCTGAAAACACAGAATTCTTTTATTATGTCATGAAAGCAATGGAATGATCTTCCTCCACAAAATGTTTCATAAACGATTCTTTTCGAAGTAGACGTTCTTAATTAGAGTTTTTAAAATATTAAGAATAGAGTTGGTTTCAACAGTATTTATTCAAGTAAATGCACATTTAATAATATAATACAATGAAAATAATGTCATGTTATGGATTAAAGAACAAGCAAAAACGCTTATATAAATTCTTCTCCATGGGTAGTTAAATACAATACATTATTTTGCATATATTTGACCGGTAAAAATATCGTTTAAGAATTACAATAACGGAGAGAAGAAGGGAGAGAGAGAGAGAGAGAGAGAGAGATGCCAAACTCTACTCTAGAGTTCTTTCAAATTGTTGTGCGCATGCGCCGTACTCCACGTTTAGATACGAAAATATTGGTTTTATCCTAAACCGACGCGTGAGGGGGCATTTAACAGTGTCATTGCTAACAGAATGAACGAAAATGATCACGGTGTCGTCTTAAAGCTTATGATAAACTAAAATTTTAGTTATGATGAGGCACAATAAATTCGAGTTTTACGAATTTCCGAATATAACAGGCTTTAAAAAGTCTGATCGGCAAGATTTGACTGTGAAAAACGTAAAATAATCAAAGACGTGGTTGCAAATTTGAATCAGGAAGTCTTATATGAAAACAAAGACAATGTGGATTACACGTTACTGTATATTTGCCACAGACACCTATATAACCGTCTCAAGTTTTTCTGACAAAATGCGTTTACTTCGAAAAATATATTTTATGTTACTTGATCTCCCTAAATTGGAGGAAAACGGATGAATTCAATATATCGCCGTTGTATTCAACGCCCGTTAAGCGTTATTTTATTTATTTTTTTTTTATTTCGTTCAAACATATGTTTAAAACTAAAATTTCTTGTAATCATTCGTATATTTCTTTTATCAGTCCTAGATTTCAATTATTTTTATGTTTATGATTGATCAAGAACTATAAATCATACTTTGAACACGACCGTGTTACTGTTTATTGTCCCTACATATTTGACACAATATTCCCATTTCCCATTCCGTCCAGAAAACGATGGTGACATATTGAGGTGCGAAAACTTGTTTGACATCTGACATTTGAATAGACTTGAAATTAATTATCTTAAATCATCAAATTGAACGTAACTGTTATTGTCTTTTCAAGCTTTAACTTTTCGAATACCTACAAATTTTCATGAGTTCAGTCCCATATTTCTATAACTATAATTTGTAGCGTTGAAATGGCAGATCATGTAGTAGTTTATGTCTTATTCATGTTATTATAAACATCTTTTTTATAAGATCGTCAGCCATAGTCAATAGACAGTAGTTTAAGTCGCATTACATGAATATCTACGTGTTACGGGAATGATGTAGAAAGAAGATAAAATGTCCGCAGACCTCCCAAATCTCAGGTTTTATCTGAAATCTCCGGATCGTAAGGTTCTTCTCCGGATCTTAGGATTTTCAGTCAAAATCTCAAGATTAAAAAAAATATTGAATAAGACAATTTAATGAAACATAAATTTAACTGAATTTATAATGAGTTTTACAATTATATTAAGTAATATTAATAAACTTGGTCTTGGTCACGGCTCCCAAATTTCCTGTTTATTGAGAGATTACGAGAACCTGTTCTGAGACACGATGCCTCGGGCACACAGGTACACAACAGCTAAGTGTAATAAAACTAAACTCGGACCTGAATATCGCACTCCCGTTCATTTGTTTTGGTCCATGGTCATTTTGATTTTAAACAGATATGAAAATATTATATTTCAAAACCTTTAGCGACAACAGTTACAAACTTCAACATCAAAATAATTTTTATTAAAAAAAAAAAACTCTGGATTTTTTTAAATAGTTTTGGTTTGCCTGCCGTCCGGCAATATTCGTTTGGTTCAATCAATTTAACGATTTCCCGGGTTGTAGCTGGAATCATCATTTTATGTAAATACGTAATGTTTATTCTCAAAAACAAAACACGCAAAACGCGTATCAACCTAGTC
Organism: Corbicula japonica; assembly: GCA_038501625.1. Lineage (NCBI taxonomy): Eukaryota > Metazoa > Mollusca > Bivalvia > Venerida > Cyrenidae > Corbicula > Corbicula japonica. The sequence continues at coordinate 35,594 of JAZAYU010000796.1, read as the reverse complement.
GCCGACGAGCTACATAAGAAATATATGTCTCATACTACAATTAATTAGAGCGTTACAAAAAATGTCGTAAAACGGTAAAATGTCCGAAAATGTTCGTCTGAATTGTCAATTATACACGTCAGATTTATTTTCAGTAAACAAAATTCATGTGTTTATTTTCATAAAAAAAATAAAACAAATCCGTTGGATACTCGCATCCTGAAAACAACGCAATAAACAATGTTAAAATGCACATAAACTTTCTTGATGTGCTTGTTAATCATAACGTTTTTTTTTTACATTCTGCGTTGTTTTACTGAATTCTCTTATTTATAAATTAGATTTGATTGATCAACATGTTCTTAATTTTATTATCTCTTAGTCATATTAACAATAGTAAACGATGCCCCCTCGCGTGCATTTATCGACTAAATATTCTCTTCAATTTTAGAGAGCGCTAAGGGGAGGTAACAATTTGAAAGAACTCTATTTAACTTAACAACAACAAAATATAAATATTTATCTACAAATTCGTGTATTTTTAACTATTATTAATTTTCGTTGAAAAAAAAGCTAAATTACTCGAAAAAAATTCAGCCAGAGATGATGTCTCAAACGTCTGGTCCGACGAAGGGAAAGTAATTGCCCTGCTTCTTAACGGCAAGAAATTAAGGGTGGACCTATACACAGATCTTAGTCGATCATTCATCCCGCAGGACGAATTGGAGCGACTCCTCAGAGAAAAGCAACGTTCGGCTAAAAAAGACTAGTAAATTCCTTGTACATACGCTGCTATTCGCAACTCGTGCTTGTTTGCTATGATAATAAGCAAATTAGAAAGGTGTGGGTAAATAACGTTAAATGATTGGTGCTTAATATTTGTAAACAAAAACGATTAGTAGGTGTTTCTCTTTTGGCAAACTCGATAGGCTTATAAAACGATGATAGAGTAACAAATAATTCGATTGGTTATTACATTTAACATATGACATTGCTTGTGCAACAAAAATATTGATTCAAGATCACTCTCCCACCAGTGTACATAGACAAAGATTATTATATTATTATATAGTTTAATCACAAAAATTTATTATTAAAATACAGTCAATTGTATGGAGCCGCATAATTAAATTTTGTCGGAAAGCAATTGTTTGTTTGTTATGATATAAGCGATATTCACACGTGAATGTTGTATCTTACTCTCAATCTCCCTCTCTTTCTCCCAGTGACTACAAAAGGAAAATTTGTCATTCATGTTTGCATTGTTTGTAGTCACTAGCAGAAACATGTTTTGCTATTGTTCTGGTGAAGTTTATTGAGCTAAATTCTAATACATTGTTAACCTTGATAAAGACAACCTTCCTGTGACTGTAGTATAATACTATAATGGATAATTTGGAAGTTTGGACTCCCGGAAATAAGGCTACACTCAGTGTAAGAAACTGTTTAATATTTCTTTTTTTTTATATAATTCCCGATTGACCTGTAACATTTATATGCCCTTTAAATGATATCTGAAGTAAATAGAAGATTAATAATTATTAAATAACATGAAATTTTATGAAAATAGGAAACCACACTCCCCCCAACTTTAACTATATTGTAACAAATGATACCACCTTAAACAAAATGCAGTTTAATTTTACACTACATTAACAAACTAATCATTTTTCTGTTTTTTATCTTGGGACTAGTGCTTTCTGCGCGATGATATGACACTCAGCTCATTGATTTGTTTGAAATAATTGTAATTTAAAAATGGAAGTCTTTACATTTTCTAAAACTGTCTATCTTATAATTAACAAGCATCTTCTGCTTGCAAGATGCAATATACAGCATCGCTTCGCTTTAAAAATTAATCACACAATTACCATGGCAAAGATCGTCATGTGATTTGTAGTATCCAATGTCGCTATATTTTGCAGCTTCGATATAATACAAGTTTTCGATAAACTTTGTATTCGGTTGTTATATCGTGCATTAATGTACAACGCTCGAATGTTCTATATATTAAAAAGGTATTTATAATGAAATAAACTTCCAAATAACAAATGCAGTTTAAATTTAGACTATATAAACAAACTACTAATTTTTCTGTTTTTATTTTGGGACTAGTGCTTTCTGCGCAATGATATGACACTCGGTTCATTGATTTTGGTTGAAATAATTGTATTATAAAATGGAAGTCTTTATATCTTCTAAAACTGTCTTTCTTATAAGTAACAAGCATTTACAACTAATAAGATGCAATATATAGCATTGTATCGCTTTAAAAATTAATCACACAATTACCATTGCAAAGATCGTCGTTTGATTTGTAGTACCCAATGTCGCATATACACGTGAAGCTGCCGGGTGTGTTTTTACACACAGAGTAATCTGGGCAAACATCACTGATGCATTCGTCTATATCGACGTTACAGTTCGAGCCGTTCCATCCGGTTTTACAAACACAGTTCCCGTCGGTCTTGTTGCATACGTCAGTGTAAGTTTTGTTACAGGAACATGATAGTGAACAGTTCAGACCGTGCGTCCAATCAGGGCATTCTAAAAATAGTCAAATGTATTTTAATTTAATTTAACAATCTTCTTAAACAAATTTCACATTATCACATCTCCTGCATGTACCTAAAATAAAACATCTATTTCTAGTTTTTTCTTAAATAATGTAAAAATTACCCGATTTCTGGAACCTAACTTTTGAAAACAACAATAACAACAACAACACAGTACTATAACAAGTAGACAGCAATATGCAGAACTTGTACAGTATAAAGCATTCGGTACCTTGACAAATATTTTCCTTCGATTTGTTGTACCCCTTGTCACAAACACACATGTAACTCCCAGGTGTATTTTCACAGGTAGAATGATCCGGGCAATCCTCGTATATGCATTCATCTTCATCGATATTACACTCCGAGCCATTCCAACCGCGTTCACAAACACAGAGGCCATTGGTCTTGTTGCAGATTGCAGTGTTTGTTTTATTGCAGGAGCATGACTGTGAACAATTCAGGCCGTACCTCCATTCAGGGCATTCTAGAAAGAAAACAAAACTATAGTAAAACTCCTCATTACGGCCGACCTGAAATTAAGATCAATCTCATATAAAGAGCACTTTTTTCAAAGTCCTTTTTCACAGTTTTGCAATATATTTCACCCCAGAATTAAGAGCACTCCATTTTACTATAAAGACCACTTAAGTTCAGTCCCAGAGGTGGTCTTATAAGAGAGGTTAAACTTGACAGATTTAAAATTTCCGGACTAATTTGGTTAATTAGTTTGAAAGGAAATTTGTACATTTAGCAGAAAAGTATAAACCGGCTTCATTGATAAACAAAGAAAATATTTGTTGTTTGCTTCAAATAGATGCAAAAGGTAGCTTTCTAAAGTGACCAAAATATGCTGAAAATCAGAATACTAAACGTTTGAGTCTGTTCAAGTGCAGTTTTAATAACGCAAGCCACACAAGCTGTCTGAAAGATGGCAATACATAAAAAAGTGAGCGAAACGATTTTTATTATAGCCATAATGTAAAGTTCTAAGTAAAAATGGTCTTTTAGCAATGCAGCAATTAGACATTCTCAGACTAGCAGCACTTGAATGCCAAATAATTGCACCACAACCTTACCACAAATACAGTCATATTACAATCATTTTTTCTTGCCACTGGACATAATCGAACGAGTACATAATAAGATTATCTTACATAAGATTAGTTCTTTATAAAAGTACTTTTATAAAAATAAGTATTACAAAAAACAAATACTAACAAACAAAACGTTCAGTTTAAAATATTTTGATCATTGAAATCTTTGAAGTATCGACTATATAATTATGTTAGTAGATCTTCCGAAAATTCAGACATTTTTTATAGCAGACATACTTGCACAGTTTACGATCGACCAGAGATCGCACATACATATGAAGACGGTAATACAGAAAGACAGAGAATAAGTAATGGTCACGCCGTCTAACCTAATATTATCGCAAATATACATTGTAATTTACTCAATTGAAAAAAACAACAAAACTTTACAGAACATTTTTTATTAATTAGCACGATTGATTGCATCTTTTTATGTTGACATAAAATGCAATAAAATAAATAAGTAAATAAATACAAAAAAATTAAAATAAATAATTAAATATAAATAAAATAGATAATTTAATAAATAAATAATCATTATCACAGTGCAAAAAATACTTGAGTCGGATTGGTTGATACGCCGTAAATGTACGTTTACACCGTGCCCAATCGTTACCTTGCGAAAACGGCAAATTCGCGTCGGATCCAGGAATATCCGGTAAGTATTTTGTTGATTTTTGTGAGAAAATCGTTGTTTTTATATACTTATAAATATTTCCAGAGAAAACAACCTAGTGCAGGATGATCTCCTAGGAATTGGCTATAATGCTCACTTGTCGATTTCCTCCACATTTCTATCGTTTTCTCAATCATTCGGTGAAACCTCCGAAATTTGCTGAAAAAGTCGACAGTGGGTCCGGAAAACTCGTGTTTTAAACAATTTTGCATATATGTATTCGCCTTTCCATGTGCTAGTCTAGTAACTGATCTCTCCTGTACCCGATACAAAACATATTTAACATTTCGAAAGTCTTGGCTGGTAGATAGAGGTCATATTACGCCAACATTTTGGGGTAACGTAGGGTAAAACGGAGATCAACTTTCGTTTTGGGGAAACGACGGAACCCCGGATAAAAATTTTCAGGTTAAAATGTGATCGTTTCTTTTTTTTTGCCGACCATATTAGTTTGTAGATTCACTAAAACGATAATCCTGCTCAAGTGTAGAAGTATTTATTTCATTATTATTGTTTATTTAGATATCGTCATGCCGTATATCAATGTGTATAAAGTAAATGTTTAGTTTGGCGCTTGATTCACTAAATTCTTCGTAAACGTGGACTTAAAATGCAAGAACTGCTAAGCATTTTTATCTTTTTGAACGATAATTGTCTCGTCTTCCATGTCTTCATAGAAGGGGCAGGGGATATATATACTTTACATGCGCTCGTAGAAACATCAATGCGCGCAATAAGTATCCTTCACGAGCTCAATAAGTAGCCTTCAAGGTAGCCCGTTCACCAAGAAGTGATCGGGTCTTTATTGTTCCGACTCAACAGGGCTCTGGTCCGGCCTCGAGGCCATTATTGTCTTGTACAGCTGAACTGGGGTTTACGACTGCATGCTGTATTTGCATTACAAAAATATATATTAATTTTATGTTTACCAGTTCCATGTGATATACCAGTGCCACATTGAGATACTAGCTTTATTCCCATGAGAGCTTGTGCTTTCCGTCTTTTTAACTATCGCAACTCTGTCGACGGACCGTTGTAAGCCTAATGCAGTATAATACATAAGCTGTACATATAGAAGTAACGTGATGTTGCAACATGAAAGGAAGCGGCCCTGAATTATGATTCAGTTGCAAAGTCTGTGTGTGTGCGTTTGTGCGCGTGTGTGTGCATAAATGTGTGTTTTGGAAGAAGAGAAGGCAGTTCCACGGGCGCTTGACCTGCCGCCCCACCCCCTGCCAACCCTTACTAATACGCCCTTGTTTTCTTGTAAAATTGGTGTTAAAACACTTATTAATCCGTTCTATCAAAATATGCGAAAATACACCGTCGAAATAATAGTTAAACAATTGCATATTCCATTTATATATTTGAAATTATAAAAATGAAATTATATACATAAAATATGCAATTTTTAAAACAGTGATTCTGATGGTGTATTTTTGCATATTTTTATTTAACAAGAAATCAAGGTCGTAGTAGTAAGGGTTGGCAGTGGGTGGGGCGGCTGGTCTAGCGCCAGTGGGCAGTTCAGTGTGTATGAAGGTTTACAATTCTAAACGCACAAACTCTTTACTTTATAGTGTAAATGAACAGAACCGTCTTTTTCAAAATTGATAAGTTTTTAAACAAATTTTCAGCTTTAATATGTCACGTTTAGCTTTATAACATCTGTTCTGTAGTAGTACAGCGGCGATCAGTTTGGCATTATAAGCCCCGCTTACTAATTACTTATGCACAGTTATATGGAAGAGTTGAATATAGGACTTGTCTTAGAGATACCTCTAACGAGGATCGTTGTTGTAGTTTTAATGAATAAATAAAGAAAACCACCCTATGGACCTGTGTTCACTTTAACATCCCTTTATCATTATGGGTCTGACATATAACAACAAAAATAGATATAGACAGATTATTACATGTTCAAGAGTACTCCTGAGCATTATCCTGGCCCCGACTCCTACACCACTACATTTGTTAGCGTTTTGATTTAAACGTACCTGTGTTTATGGAAAAAATATAATCGTCTAAATTTTTCATGGGCGGAGGTACACTCAAGAGGTTAGACTGAAATAGGCCTTTTACAATTTAAATCTTGTTTTCGAATTACAGAAAGTGCGGTTTTTTCATCCAGTTTGGTACATCAATACTAAAATCATTACTGATATTATATTGGAATGTTCTGTTCACATACTTACATTTTAAATAAACAATTATAATGAAAAAAGCTTCTACACTTGAGCAGGGCTAACATCTATGTGAATCAACAAAATAATTATGCCGTCAAAGAAAGAAACGATCACATTTAAGCTGAAAATTTTAATCCGGGGTTCCGGCGTTTCCCCAAAACGAAAGTTGATCTCCGTTTTACCCTACGTTACCCCAAAATGTTGGCGTAAAATGACCTCTAACTACCAGCCAAGACTTCCGAAATGTTTAACAAGTTTTGTATCGGGTACAGGAGAGATCAGTTACTAGACTAGCACATGAAAAGGCGAATAAATATATGCGAAAATGTTTTTAACATGAGTTTTCTGGACCCACTGTCGACTTTTTCAGCAAATTTCGGAGGTTTCACCTAATGATTGAGAAAACGATAGAAATGTGGAGGAAATCGACAAGTGAGCATTATAGGCAATTCCTAGGAGATCATCCTGCACTAGGTTGTTTTCTCTGGAAATATTTATAAAAACAACGATTTTCTCACAAAAATCAACAAAATACTTACCGGATATTCCGGGATCCGACGCGACTTTGCCGTTTTCGCAAGGTAACGATTGGGCACGGTGGTTTATATACTTCTCAAAATTTGATAAAGATCACTTAAAAGATTGTGTTTATTCTTTATATAAGGTTTAAACAATAAAATATTTGCCGTGATTCTGAAAATATGTTCATTTGACATCAACTATGTGCCAAAAAAGAATAAGCCATCAAAATTTTGAATACGAACGAGATTTCGGCTCTGCTAATACCTAGTCAGGCAATGTATTCTCACACACCCTGTCGAGAAACCAAAACTATTATACCCGATGATAACTTACCTTTGCAAGAGCGTGTATCATTCTGTAAGAAAAAGCCGAAACTACATCTGCAGAAAAATCCTCCATCTGTATTGTTACATAGCTGGGAACAATTATCTGTCCTGTCCAAGCATTCATTTATATCTTTGAAAATATAAAAAGAGAAAATTACTTATTTCAACATTGCGGCTTTTCTACAGTTTCAATGTACATTATCTACAGTTCATACACCATCAATGCTCAATAAAAGGGCACAATTTGTGTTTGTATAAGGCGTAACTTTGGAAAAAGAATAAATCAAAAGCAAATTTTTACCTTATCGAAGTTTTTTTGTATAGTTCTACATTTAAAGTATCTATCTATACTCTAAAGCAGACTCTAAAGCAGACTTAACGCCTCTCTAAAAACCAATCATCTACAAACAAGTATATCGAAACTGACCGACACATGTTTTATTCGGAGACATTTTGTAACCGTCGTCGCATACACATCTGTAACTTCCAGAGTTATCCTGGCAAGTTGAATGACTGGGACAAATCGTCCTATTTTCACACTCGTTGATGTTCTCAGAACACGTGACACCAGCGTATCCAGGGTTACAGAAACACGACCCGTTCACATGATCACATCGTTCTGTGTTAGATGTGTTGCATTGACACTGTGATATACATTCTTGACCATACCTCCCTTGATCGCAAACTAAATAAAACAAAGTTTAAAAGAAAAAAACTTAGGACAGTTCAAATGGATATGGATAAATGTCAACGTACAACATCAACTCTCATACAATTCTGTGTCCGAAACTATTTATGAGGAGTGTACATGTATATCCTAATTCGATACCTCCGATGCCGTTATTTACTGAGCTTTCAGCGTTAAGTTTAATTTGTATGTCGTGTAGACCCCTTCGCAGAGAAATGTTTGATTGCTGAAAGCTTGATCTGGTTAAAATCCAAGTAAATAATAAGTTTATATGCTGGCATTATTGAACACGAAATCCTGCCACTTGTCCCTTTAGTAGAATAATGTTGTTGTTTTCAAGAAAATTCAAATTCAGAAAATAGCGTCCACTCACAATGTTGAGAACACAAGGAAGCAATACTTAAAATTTGAATAACTGCTAAACTATATCACTTTCAACACGAATGAAATCCAGAGGGTTTACTGTGTAATAATGGGCAGTCACATAGCACTGGCGGTTGAAGCCAGTTTCTGGGGACATGTAAGCTAACACTTGCCCATAAACGTTCTCATATAAAGAAATACAAACAATTTTTCCCGGTAAATTAATTCCAACCGACAATTCTGCATGCAAAGGAACTCCAGGCATTATAAAGAAAAATAGCTAAAATGTACCTTGACATATATCAGATTCTGTCTTCCGAAATCCGGAATGGCAGTCGCATGTAAAGTTACCGATCGTATTGTGACAGGTTGAATTGGCGGGACAAATTGCAGTTGTGTTACATTCGTTGATATCCTCATCACAATTTCTTCCTTGCCATCCAGATTTACACGTGCATTCTCCAGATTTCGGATTGCAAGAACCAGCATTGGTTGTGTTACAAGTGCAATTAAACATGCAGTCCTGTCCGAATTTCCATTTGGTACATTCTGCAACCCGAATAACAAAGTTTTCGTTTTAAACACTGTGACAAATTAAAGTAGGCGCACTACATTAAAATGCGTACGCTGTAATGTAGATACGATTTCTGAAGTTCGTGTTCAAGATATCAACGTCAGACTGACGCCCAAACAGGTTCATTATGACGTGACATACACCCCACTTCAGACGTCGTACATTGTAAATTGGTCGCAGGTGGCAATTTTGTTGTTCAAACTTTTTCTTGCAACTTTAAAATCTCTTTTGAGTTGCAAGGCTTCAAAACTTTTTGAAAAGTAAACCAACGAAGCTATGCGCCTTATCTGTAAATCGGTTTAGATTTTAAGAACTATTTTCATACTTTTAGAGATGACAACTTTTAAAACAATGTTTAATCAAACTGAGAATAAGTGCTCATAAAATAGAAATATAGAACGATTGTGATAGAGATATACCAAATTGGTGTTGAGAAAAGCTTTATGCATGGCTACATTTTGTACCACATCATCGGACATTTCTTTTCGCATACTATCATCAGGATGCAAGAACTTTAAATAAACATTGTCAATAGCTAAAGAAAACGAACACTTTGCCAACCTTAAACATTCTTTCATACGCAATAATAAAAATATTAGTTTACAATACAATTGCGAACAAAGTATTTTTGTTGTTGTTTAAACTAAATTGGTGATACTGGGGTTCACCTAGGATACATGTATAACCATTTCAGCACTGTATATTAAACTGCATTGCAGAGGTTACCTAATCAGTGTTTCATTCCATTGTATTTTTATGTTTATGTACTCATTCATCATTTCCGTTGATAATTATTAGAATAATCAGAGTCGGAATCAGAATTAAAATTTCGTTTACGTATGCCTTTCAATGGAGATTATTATATTATTTGACAGGACTGTTATGTCAGCATTGGCCATTGAATGATAACAAACATGCATTATTATATATAATAAACATTTATATTTTTCTTCTTTTCACCTTGGCAAACTTATGAGTTGTTTATGGCAAACTATTTAAGTGGACGTTTCCAAGAAGTCAAAGCATATATGTTGTGTACCTTTGCAAACACCACCTTCCTTCATGAACCCTTGGTTACACTGGCATTCATAGGAGCCGTTGTTGTTAACACACGATGATTCGGGAATGTTATCACAGATGCTTGTATTTTGACATTCGTTAATATCGTCAGTGCAGTTTAGGCCGCTCCAACCCTGATAAAAAGAAAAAAAAGAAATAAGTGACATACAAAATACGATTACAAGCATTGTTAAGACTTCAGTTAGCATATGCATAGAGTTTATGTAGAGTATATGTATCTTCCCTAAAACAACTCTTAAAACCATGCCACAAAGAGGTACACTGTAAGCATAGTATAAGCGCTGTAGAAATAAATGTAACAGTTGCAAAACTTTCAGGTGATATCACGTATTAAACATTAAGAAGTTTTAAACAAGGTTAACGTTTGTTAAGTTATAATTATACTATTTTAATAAATGGTGTAATTTGAGGTAATGACCTGATTATGTTGAAAAAAAGTTAAGTTCATTTAGGTACAGGTTGAACAACCTTAAAATGGGGGCATATCAGAGCGCTCGTGTAAAGATATTACAGGCCTTACGTCATATTAGCTGTGTGCTTTATGTTATCCAACCTAAGCCCAATCCATGTAACTTCTTTTTCGATTGAAAAAACATCCATCAAGAAACTACTGGTAAATATTACGCCAAATTATGAATAATTATCGCCAAATGGCAAGCCGAAAACAGCAGATCTAAAGCAGTTGTATAATGATTTATTTACCGTTTTACAATTACATTCACCGGATGTGTTGTTACAATTCTGTGAGTTGTTAACGTTACATGTGCATGAACTAGAACAGTTTTTGCCATATTGCCATTCGTCACAAACTGAAATTCATAAATGTTAGTGCATGTTGTGAAAGACTTTACCTCTTCCAATTTTAATTAAATATTGCAACAAGTGATCACTGCGTCCAATGAAATACTTCTTGTGGTACAGAAAAACATGAAATGTGTGCTTAGAATAAATATTATAATAAGCGCATTTGATCATTCTGTTTTTAATCATATATAATGACTGTCTTGTAACATTCTTAAATCCTTTTATCAAATGCACCTTTAATCTCGAGGAAGTGTGTAGATAAGGCTCTGAGATGCGGGCAAGCGTCGTTTTTTATAGGCAAAAATCAGAAATCAAGATGTCTTTCTAGTAATTTTAAAAGTTTTAAATTAAATCGTATTAGATTTGTTTTCGTTAAAAGTTTTTCTTGAAGTATAACTTAAGAGTATACATTTGTCAGGGAGTCATATGGGATATTAAATACATATTGTTAAACAAGGTTTAACTGAACACGAAAGGTACTAAGCAATATTGCTAAAATGTGTACATGTTTGTTTTAGCTACTTCTAAAAGCAGCTCTTTATATTCTTTAGCCGTTTATCGATGGTTAATACACATCAGTAGTGACTTTACAAAATACCTGCGCAAGAACGTTTGTCGGCAGCTAAGAAATAGCCAGATTGACAGCTGCATACAAATCCTCCGTCTGTGTTATTACAGACTTGGGAACATTGGTCTGACTTCTCCATGCATTCATTAATATCTATTAAAATACGACATGGCACTGAATTCACTTACGAATATTACTAATTATGCAGTTACGAACAATACTCAGCAATTATTATATTTTATATAAAATATTTCGACATACAAGATCAGGTTAAGTAATTGGGTTAAGAGACAAAGACTACAATTAACCAGCACTAATAAGTTGTTTGGCAAACGTTCTAAAACTTCATTTAAACCAAACATCTGAAACAGAGAACGGTAAAAAACTAACCGTCACAGGTTTTATTCACAGACATTTTGTAACCGCTGTCGCATGAGCATGTGTAACTTCCAAAGTTATCCTGGCAAGTTGAATGATTGGGACAAATCGAGATAATATCACACTCGTTGATGTTCTCAGAGCACGTGACACCAGAGTATCCAGGGTAACAGAAACACGACCCGGTCACATGATCACATCTGTCCGTGTTAGATGAGTTGCACTGACACTGCGATAAACATTTTTGGCCGAACGTCCACTGATCACAAACTGAATGACATTAAGTTTTGTTTTAAGGAACTTTAAGAGACAATTAACAGTATTTTAGATGAAGACATTGATTTAGTAAAACTATCACTAAAATATTTTTAATGTGTAGAGATGATCTTCTGTAACATTCTATATCGATACAACGTACGTGGATTTAAGCCTTATCATCTTCAATGTGTTTTTAAAAACGGCGGAGAAAATATTTTGTTATGTTTAACAAACTTTTTAAAAACCCTCCAATATTGACAATTTCGAATTTAAATCTCGTGTGTTGAATTTCGTGATATTATTTATATCATTTTGATCATAAGTTTCTTATTTTACCACTAACTACATTCTTTTGTCTAGGCTCTGCAATAGGTTTTTTTTAAATCTGTCATAATATAACTGAGCTGCAGCATGCGAAAGTGTGTTTCTGGAAAGTTGTGACTTCATGTCTTAAAATGAAGTAATACGGTTCAGCAGACGCCATGGCTAATTATGAATGTTGAGAATACAAGACATATAGTAGTAATCTTTAACATCATTATCTGATGTTTCGAGAAAACATGAACAAATCAATTGAGTTCTTTCGAAAACTATCAAACATAAGTCGTATTACAAGTATCTAGATTTTTTATTTAGGTAACAGTAAAAAAACAAAAGGAAAACAACTTGATAGATATTCGTTTTAAGGCAATATTCACCGCGACAACATTTGAAGGCAATACTCACCTCGACAACTGCCGTCAATTTCTTTAAATCCGACATTGCAGAGACAATCGTACGAGCCCACATTGTTTACACAAGTGGAATTGTTCTTTGTCTTACAGATATTCGAGGTTAAATTACACTCATCAATGTCGAGTGAACAGTCTGAACCAGTCCATCCCTTAAATAAGAGTTAATTATTTTCGAATTTTATAAACATATACTCCAAATCTGGTTGTGTGAAGAGCTTTTGTTTGACTTTTGTTTAATGTTAATTAAACTTTTCGGACAACACAATTCTTCCTAAATATTTGTGTTCGTGTTTTAAATGTTTATTACCAAATAACTGTTATAATTAAACACTGATATTGTCCTATACTTTCGACACACAATAAAACAAATATAACATAGAATATAAGGAACCTGGATATATATTTAGTAATAAAATATTTCTTTAAATATTTCGGTTATCTAGAAATATTTGTAAATGATAATTTAAACATCTAAATACATAAAGCTTGTACACAAACTTTTAATAATATATTAATGAAATATTTCAGTCAATTTACATTTACTAATACACCGTTAAGACAAAATGGCGATAATAGCAACAGAAAATATATTATTTAGAAAGAAATGAATTTCAGTTTTATAATGATCTTGAAAAGCAGAACACGGATTTATTACCGGTTTGCAGAGGCAAGATCCATTGACATTGTTGCAATCCAGGGTATTCTCGACGTTGCACGCGCATGTAGAAAAGCAATCTTTACCAAAATTTCGGTCACCGCATTCTGGAAACATATCATGCGAAACGCTTTAAGTGAATTAAGAAACTAATAGGTTGAATGCGTAAATTATAATCGCGGAGTTTAATAATATTAAGGGTGCCGTTTCATCAAACAATTACGACGCTGTATTGTCGTAACTTTTGTCGTACGATGTTTTTATGACAATTTAGGTGCGAGAAACGTAAGACATCTTTCTGTCTTTTCTAAAGACATCTTCATTAATCGGCATCCTGGACTAGAAAGAACTATAATTGGGCAATTAATATATGTAATTACTATTACAATCACCAAAAGTAAGACATAGTTTGTCTTATCTTAAGCCATAATTATGAAACGGCATACAGATACTTAGCAAAGATATAAGTTTTCAGTAACAATATATTCAAACAAAATCAACTCATAGTTATGTAGAATATGATAGTTAAAATTTTCGGAAGAAAAATATAAAATACCTTCGCATATGCCACCAGATTTGAAATAACCATCATTGCAAACACACGTGTAAGCCCCTGGACTGTTGGAACATTTAGAGTTCGCTGGACATGAAGTCATATTTTTACATTCATCGATGTCCTCATTACACGTTATACCATTCCATCCCAACTTGCAATTGCAATTTCCTGACACTTTATCACACGAATCAGAGTTTGTACGATTGCATGAACAGTTATGTCCACAATTGGGACCGTATATCCAATTCTCACATTCTAACAAAAAGATAAAACATAAATTAATTATTTTAATATAGCCTGCTGATAAAGAAAAAATACAGCTTCGACTTACAAAGACACGGATGTACACCTTAAACAAATCATCTTTTTTTGCATTTCTGGAAAGACTCCAGTCAATTCCAAATAAAACCATACCACAGTTTTCGCTTGTTTATCATAAGGCTTTGTTATACCAGTTTTCAACGTACATATATTGTTATTATAAGCCTTATTTCATAAGTATCGACATCTAACATTTTTTCCAGATTGATAACAATATAGTTTTGTAATGGCATATTTGCCACATGCTATGACATCCTGAAGGTACTCGAATTTAACATGTTTATATGTAAAATATGTTTCTTGTTGTGTGAATGTAACAATTTAATGTGCGCAATAACATTAATTGTTCAACGAATTTAAATGCAACATCATAAAGCGTTACACAATATGTTACCTTGACATGTCGTCTTGTCCTCCCTCAGGTGGTATCCAGAATAACAAGAACAATTGAAGCTTCCGACAGTGTTGGTGCAGTTCTGAGAACAAGGTCTGACAGTGTTCTTGCACTCGTCAACGTCTTAAACAAAAAAAGATAAATAATTTTGGGATAGTGACTCAAGTGAACCAGCATTTGTAATTGCATAATTATTTGACACAGGACAAATAATGAAAACGTTTTGTGGATTTAAGAAAGAAAACAAGCTACTATATAGTATCAGATAATATGAGGGAAATTACAATGTTTAGGGTACTGAATTCGTTGGAACAATTCCAGCAGGAGCAGCAATGTTTGGGCGATATAATTGTCGGAAGAGTAGCGTCATCTTCTAGGTACAAAAACATTGGAATTAATCTCTGTGCTCAATGCAGTCTTCATTCCACTGCAAATTATCTATTAACAAACGCCTTCAGTTAATTATTGCATTGCACAAATTCAGATAGGGTAGGAAACTGTAATCGCGGATCTAATTGATCCGTATTTGATATTAATTTCATCGCCTATATCATATTATGAGAGAATTTCGCATAAATTGTGGATTAAACAGATAACAAGCAAAGTCAGTCATAATTTATTTACCAAGTTTACAAACTGTTTATTTATGGGGGACGGGGGTTGTCCCGGTTAACTCAGTTGGTTGCGTCATCAGAATTGCAGGGCTAGACACTGTCGCCGTGACGGTGTGGGTGCGCTACCAGATATTGAAATTCACAGTAGAGCTATTTCTGCAGTTTGACGGCCGTTAAAAGTCTCCCCGTACAAATAGTCAGTACTGTTATCAGTAAAATAACCCGTTACCGATGTCATGCAGTAAAGGTAACATATATCAGGGCTATCCTATCAACCTTTGTTGGGGTTATTCCTGTTAGCTCTGTTGGTTGCGTCATCGGAATTGCATGGCCAGGCGCTGTCGCCGTGACGGTGCGGGTTCGCTCCCAGCTAGAGGCACTATCATTTGTCAAGAACTACTGCCCTGTTATAAATGGGGACAACAGATATTTACCTTTGCAACTGGACGTCATGTTAACAAAGCCCTTAACGCAAGTACACACAGGTACACTTGGTGTTCTGTAGCACGAAGTGTGGTTTCCACAAGCGCTTACCTCGGCTGGAGTACATTCATTCTCGGCTAAGAATTAGAATACAAAATGTATCGATAAGAACAAGCATTTGGATACGTTCACGTTTTAACATATTTATACAAAGAATAAGTTCACAGAAACATTTTACGAATTTACTGTCGAAGAAAAAAACGAGGTTTAAAAATAGCCAATAGACGATATAGCAGCCAAACGAAAAACTAGGTTCCTAAATCAAAACTTAAGGAACTTACTACACTATATTTATTTTCATATGAGTTCTATCTAAACAGCTTCTTACTTTGATACAGGGAGTTTTCGTTCTGAGTGTAGGTGATTGGTTTGAAAATGGTTTACGATTAATTGAACTAAGTCTTGCAAGAAAGACTTTTGTCGATCTTAACAGACAAGATAAAAACCAAATTCATGAAAATATTTGCACAACGTATTCTTACCTAAACATGATCTTCTGTCTGTAATATTGAGTCGGTATCCGTCATGGCATGAACATCTATAGCTTCCGACAGTGTTCTCACAGCGCTGAGCGCATCCATGACTACCCAAACACTCATTCACATCTGGAAACACATATAAACATAAAAGTAACTTGTGAACACAACGTACTAAGTAAAGATCTGATAAATTAAGCAATAATTATTATAAAGGGTTATCTTTTTCGTTTATTGTTTGTGGTGTCTTATTTGAATTTGGAATACTTATAAACACACGCCCTCTTTTCCTCCCATCTTTTTCGCTGCGTGTCGAGGCTGTGTTTTGTGAGTGTGGTGATTGCTGATATGCATATTTCATTTTTTGATATTAAATGTAACAACACTAGCAACAACGTTTAAACAAATAAAGAAAAATATACGTAGATGAACATGTTACATATTTTTTGTTTACATTAAGGTACAGCTGTAGAACTAACCTGTGCATGTTCCGTCCACACCTGCCAGAAAACCTAGGCGACATTCACATCTATAGCTCCCTTCAGTATTTACACATATCTGACTACATGTGTTCTTTGAGGGATCGCTGCATTCGTCAATATCTATAGCAAGAAAAACACAACATGATTATTCATGTAACCATTTTAATCAAAATTTGATTAATAAGATTAATCCATATTATGACTGTTTGACGTGAAATGACGTCACTTGACAATCTTAACGACTGTCGACTTTGGCCCCAAAAGAATTCATGCATAATTTTGGTATGGAAAACACTTAATATACTATATGATCTTGGTTAATTTCCTCTATTCAAATATCCAGTTTATGAACTCCCTTATAACAGAAAACGAATTCTACCTTTACACGAGCCTGTACTGTTAACAAATCCTAATTTGCAGGAGCACACTGCACTGCCAGGTGTATTAACACAAACAGTGTTAGCAGCGGTACAATTCACGAGTCCAATGTCGCACTCATTCAGATCTTTGTCACACTGGTTTCCAGCCCAGCCATTGTTACATACACAACCTGAAATAAATTAAAATAAAATCAATAAAAACTGCAAACCAGACAACTAGACAAAATAAGGTCTATGGCATTTCACGATGGAAACATTCGTCTACTGATTCAGAGAGTCAGAAAGAGTTTGATTGATCAAATTGATCAAAGTAGGCAGAAAGCCCCTTTTTTGCTTTCAACCGATGAAATAACTCGTGTGCAATTTCAAAAGTGACCGTTAAATTACGTTTAGTACGATCTCAATTTAAGTCTGAAATTTAAAAATGATTTACAGATAGAAAAATTGAACTTTGAAAGCGACCGAACATAACAAATATCAAAGTGTTTCATTTTCAATTTGATTGAAGTTTTCGTGTGCAGAAATTGCAAATTAATATGTTCTGTCAACGCTGCCTAGCCCCGAGTATAAAAATAAAATAGCTGCGATGTTTGTGCAAAAGGTTTATGTATACCTTAAAAACTTTTACCTGTAGGTTTGTTGCAATATCCATCGAGATAGCTACAACTTAGGGAACATTTTAAATTAAAATGTTTTACCTGTAGTTTTGTTGCAATATCCATTGAGACAGATACACGTTTGAGAACAATTTACACCAAAGTGGTATTCGTCACATTCTGTAAAAAGTAAGTTTAATAAAACTCGTTTATATCATTTACTAAAAGTGGTATTGTTACATCAATAAAATAATAATGCAATTAATGTTTTCCATAACACATCTTTTTATTATATTTGTATTGCAATAACAAACTATGTCAGCATTTAAAATCCGAGTTAAACCATTTGTTGGAATTTCTAAATGAAGTAAGCACTATGGTTAACAATTCGTTTATCTAAATGTCTATTTTTTGAATTTCATTTGTAATATATATGTGATAACGGCGGTGCCTGAAAATTGTTCATGAGATATTTAGGTTATGCTGTTCCGCTCTTGTCTTTTTGCTTGGCGAAAGAAGCGCTTAATATGCAATACAAAATCAATCTATAGAATACTTGAAACTGCATGAGGCAACTCAGAGGCAACAGTTAACTCGTTGAATTTCAAAAATTGTGAAAGACTGCAGTAGTGTGCAATTGTTCATATAAAAAATCTGATTTTACAGATTACGACTAGGAAAAAAATTGAGATAAAATGCCATGAGATGAATGTTTGACAAGCAATAAAACATCCCAATGAACACGGATGATCAATTTAGAACGCCGAATTAAAGATATTCTGCAAAAAGGAACACACATAACAACAATTATCCGCAAAATGTAGATACTGTTTTCAAATTGTGAACAAACATTTAATATAATTACCGTTAATATAGGCAAAACATTTATGCTCAATATTGTGAATCAAATAAGACACTGTACGTTTATTGTTTTGGAACCAGTACTCGTAACAAAAATATCCCTGAAATTTATAGTTTTTTTGCAGTTTTCATGATAAACATACAGTATAATATTAACGACATCATATTGTGTGAAACAACTTACCTGAGCAGGTACGTCCGTCATTTTCCAGTTTATTTCCAGGAGGACATTTACAGAGGTATGATCCGTCAGTATTCACACACTGTGCTGATAAGCTGCACTGATTTTTGCTGGGGCCTTCACACTCATTTATATCTAAACATAGCATCAAAACAAAAATCAATGAATTTTAAAAAATGCAAACTATTTGGGACACTCCTCGTGAAAAATGTGTCTTCGGTCAAAGAATTGTACCCAAGGTTATAAAACTGAGGATGGAAACCAGTCTCAAATCTCAAGCATCTGATTGGCTGAAATGGCGGCTGGTCAGATGCTTGAGATTTGAGACTGGCTTTCAATCTCAGTTTTATAACCTTCAGCCTTGAAGTCCGAAGATACCTGTACTTGTGACTTACCCTATTTAGTAAATATTATTTTTAAACAGGAATTTCACTGACATTTGAATCTCTCATTCGACAAACAAAAATATTTTGTTGTGCTGTAACTATTCAAATGTTCAATGAAAATGTTAAATTTTCATGCGCAAATCAGATTATGTTGGTGTTAGGACGTATTAATTTAAATAATAAGTATTCTATGTAGTTGCAGTTAAGATTTTAAGAATATTGTAATTTATTGATTTAAGTAAAATGAAACCTGAGCAACTCTGGTTGTCTGATCCCAACGAGTAACCTCCATAACATCTACATGTTGCGTCACTTCCTTCCAGCAGACAATAGTGTGAACAAGTTAGATTTCTTTCATTCAAACATGGGTCCCGTTCTAAAATAAATATTTATAAAAATTGATAGTCATATCAACGTATGTTATCCAGATAAATAACTTTCTGCATATAAATTCATTCCAGTTCAATATATAAATATTTATTTATTTATTATTATTATTATTATTATTATTATTATTATTATTAGGCCAGAGAAAAAAATATTTTAGATTCTCATCCCAGCCCGCCCCTGTCCAAAACCACCCGCCCCAAAAATGTATTGGCAAACAAACTCGAAACATATTCTGTTCCGTACAGAACGGGTTGTAGACCATCCTGAAATACCTTCTTAAGGTATTTCGTTAAAAAAAAATAAAAATTAAAAAGTGCCCACCTGCCCCTTTCTTCCCGAAAACCGGATGAGAATCTAATAATTTATGTTTCTGGCCTATTATTATTATTATTATTATTATTATTATTATTATTATTATTGTTTATTATTATTGTTTATTATTATTATTATTATTATTATTATTATTATTATTATCATTCAATTTATTATAATTATTATTATTGTTATTTCAGAAATATCAAGGGCAACAATATAAATATATATATTAAAGTTAATATTTTCTCATTTCAAATAAGATATATATGTTTCAGTATTTTCGAATATGCATCGGGATTTTTACAGACGAGCGTTGATACAATAATCTTACAGGTACAATGTAGTTGTTCCAATATGCATTAACACATGATTAACTTACGTTTCTCGCATGTATGTCTATCATCATTAAGGTCATATCCAAAATAACATGAACAGCTGTATGTTCCTGGGTTATTGACGCACTTTTGTTGACATTTGTGTGTTCCCAAGTCACATTCGTCGATATCTGTGATAAAACAATAGAAAATACGTTTATCTTTATGAAACTTGAAACTTTATTTTATTTTTTTAAATAATATATGTTCGCATATATATCAATGTTAAATACTCATTAACTTACACAATAGTTTCATTAGATAATTCAGAAACGAACATCAAGGCTTGTTCTCTGTTTACTTATGTCCTATGATACACAAACAAATGTTATTTTTAGTAGAAAATAAAGGTCGAATAAAGGTCGAAATAAATATACACTAAATACTTATGATTTTATTTCCGTTGGGATGACATATAGTCATAATAATGGCATTATCGGTTAAGAGTTCTTGAATTTATGGTACTATCTTAATTAAATTTCGAACCTTTGCAGTGGGTCTTATTCACTTTCGTAAATCCGACGTTACAACTGCAAGTATACCCTCCAACAGTGTTCGAGCAGGTCTGACTGCAGTCATTTAACACCGGACTTGAGCATTCGTCCACATCTGAAAGGGAAATATGGCTTTCTTATTATGTTTGTCAATATGAAATTGATTATTTGATAAAAGCTCTCCACCTTTTGGCTGCGTAGGATGGATGTGTTTTCTGACGATGACGATTCCTGACATGCAGATTTTACCTTTTCCATATTACAAAATCAACATATTTGCAGACTTATTGTGTTACTCAAAAACAACAACAACACAATCTCCGTTTGCTTTGGTGATTAATTGACAATGGTTCACGGTAACATTACTTTACACATGTTGTGAAAGTGTTGCTTTTCGTTGCATTATTGTCTTAATGTCATTTAATAGTTTTATTTCTACTCGATGTTACTCTATGATTCCATGTTAGAGGGCATCATTTGCTTCAACTCTTTCAGTTGTAGTTAAATGTTAGTTATATTAGTTGGGAGGTTGCGCGCGTTAAAACAATTTAAAACCCCTATGAGCTATATATTTTTGTTTTGTATATCGTTTGATTTGTCCATTTATCGTCTGTTTTGAGATTTGTGTCGGTTATCTTTGTTGTTGGTTTTAATTGTTATCTGCCTTCAAAATTGTCCTCGTGAGCGATTTTTAATTATGTATGTGGCTTCTTTTAACCATTTTCCCTTCCCTTTTTATTTACTACCTGCACAAGTCGAGTTCTCCAGTTGTGTGTAACCGCTCAGACAATTACACGTGTAAGATCCCTGTGCGTTTACACATTGTTTGCGTGGATCGGTACATGCGTCCGCCATTAATTCGCACTCATTTATGTCATCATTGCACGTGTCTCCTTGCCAACCAGCTTCACACATACAGCCTCGTACAGGGTCACATCTGTCTGCGCCACGTCCGGTACATGTGCACTTGTTTATGCAGTTTTCTCCCCAGTATGGCACCTCGCATTCTGCAAATATTCATTGAATTACAATTGAAATGTTCTTAAGTATGCATTTTCATTAACCGGTGTAAAACAGACCAAACCGAATGAGTTATATTGGATGATAAGTCAAATACATTTGTTATTCGTTCTGGCCTAATTTTAAATTTGAAAAATACCGATCAACTAATTCCGGGTAAAATTATTGTTTATAAATGTTTTAGCAAATTGAAGCAACGACAACAAAAAAAAAAAAAAAAAAAAAACTACAACAAAAATCAACAAACAAACAAACAAAAACAACACAATACCCCGACATGTCGTTTTGCCGACAAGTTTGTATCCAGGATAACACACACACTCGAAACTGCCGTTGGTGTTTTTACAGTTCTGTGGACATACATTTCGCTGGCATTCGTTCACGTCTGTAAATAGTAGTATATAAACAAATATGTATAGTCTTTCTTCTACAAATTAGTACAGAGATTTAAGAGACAGTGACAAAAGACACAGGGACCGGTCGTTAAAATTAGAATTAGTAATTCTTACAAACAAAATCATTTTTCTTCACATTTGTACATTAGGTTAGCAAGGTTCTAATGGCACAAACATATTCAAAATATTCCTTACAAATGCCTTTAATAATTAAAAAATAATAATCACCGGTTCAATGTAGTTAAATGCTTGAATTAAGTTTCGAACAACCGGCTCCAGTAAGAGAGGGACAAAAAGTCAGTCAATTGAAAGAAAGTGGTTTAACGAAATATCCAACACGGAATTTATGTTCAACTCATAAAAATTAAAAACAAAGAGTTGATATTGTTCTACAACATTTATATGAATATATTACATTTTATAAGTTATTGATTTCATTTAATTAAAATAAAACACATCATTGCAAATGTTTTTCAAGTATTCTTATTTTTTATATAAAAATGACGGAAACTCATTAGACTAAACCCAAGTGCTTTTAAATAAGTACTAATTATTAATATAACAGAATGGAAACACTAAGTTATAACTATACAAGACGTTAATAAGGATATTTGTTCACGCCATTCTATGTCTTTGGTCAGACGAAGTGTGGTAGGCTTGGTAACGAAATAAGCTATAATAAAACTAAACTAGGAACATGGCATAAATAAAAAAGAACTCAAATATAACTGAACACAGATGGCTTAAAGTTATTATCATTATACTAGCGAGACCGAATGTATTTCAACTGTGTGTTGCCGTTTTTAAGAATAATTTTATAACTATTTTAAACAAAGATACTTAACAATCACGCGAGAATGAACATTATTGCAAAGGCTTACCGTTACACGCCGTCCCTAGTGCACTTAGTTCAAATCCGTCGTTGCAGAAACACATAGCTTCTTCATTCTTGTTAACCGTACAACCGGATGTATTTGAGCACCTTTGTATCATTGAGTCATTACAGCTTGAAACTGCAAAATACACAAATGAAATAAATGCAACAGTCTTTATTTTCCCGCAACCGTTTTGGATTTTTAATTGCAATCATAATGTAGCTGTGCGTTTGATATAGTCTATAATACTATATAATATAGGTAAAAGTTATGAAAACATTAAATATTTTAAATAAGTAAATTATAAAACCCGATTTTTATCTTCGAAATCAACAGCGCGATATTAATTCTAGCACTCCGTTTGACATAGCAAGTATTAAATATTAACCTATATTTTGAGTGCACATCCAGGACGATGTATTGAAAGTGAAACCACTGTAGCAACCACACTCAAATCCCCCGACAGTGTTGTTGCATAGTTGTGAACAATTATGGGACGCTTCTTCGCATTCGTTGATGTCTAGAAATGAAAAATTGTTTTAAAGTTTGTTTGCGAAACATTTGGCAACCATAGACAATTTAATATATAATTATTATTATCTGAAAGATCTTGGCAAATTGTTTTGCCATTGACCGTTTAAAAGCGGTAACTCCAAGAGTTGGTTGTTTTTCGTTATATGTTTGTGGCGTATTATTTGAATTTCATAGACATATAAAAGCATGCTGTCTTGTCCTCTTTTCTTTTTCGCTGTGTGGAGGTTGTGTTTCATGAGTGAGGCGATTCCTGTTTCACTTTTTAAAGTTTAGCGTTTAATTGTTCCAATAATTTATCGGCACATATATAAGTATAATAATGCTTGACATATGGGTTAAATTGCAATTTGTTATTTGAACAACAAAGTAAATAGAGAACGCCATGATTTGATTTTTAATGTTGTATTGGTTACAGGTGGAAGATCAGTCTCTTAGAGACTCGTTCCCATTACAGTCAATCATATGCCTGAGATCTGAGACGTGACTCCGTTCTCAGTTTTACAATTGTGTTCCTGATTTAATTAAGTAGACATTCAGATATGAGGCTATTATAGAACAATATTCATACTACAACAAACGCATTCAAAACTTGAAACGTCCAAAAGTAGGTGCAATAATCTTCTACAAATTTTCCTCTAAAGAAAAGCAGGTCGATACCTTTGCATTTGCTAGCATTGTCAACATCTATACGGAAGCCAGAAGTACAAGTACACTCGTAACTTCCGTCGGTGTTGGTGCAGTTTTGTTGGCAAGGATTACTGAGTTCACTGCATTCGTTACGATCTAACAGTTATAGATAGTAACATCTTGCTATTACATGTATAAAGTAAACATAGATAATGTCACCAGATATAGTCCAACAACATTGACCTGGCACTCTTGCATTTGTCCCCATATTCGTTAAATTTCGTAAACGTTACGATCTACGTTAAATCGTTAGTCCGGCATCTATTCCAATACACCATACATCACTGGGGTGTAAATTGAATAAATATATCGGCGTATTCGCTGATATCCGTGTTTATCCAATGACCTTTACGAAAATTAATTAAGTTCCAGGTCAATATTGTTGTACAATACTAGAGGACTGTCGTTATTCAAGTATTTACTCCAGCGAGCTTATGTTCGCTTGATGTGATATTCGATTTCAGATTTTGTCAATGTACCTGTATGGTGTGTATCTTGAATGATTAATAAGGCATACAGAAAGTTTAAAACTGACATTTTTGCCACTGATGGTTCCTATAACCCCTAGTATTTATAAAACATACTCTTCGTTACTAGTTAGTTTCAGGGGAAGCTTTGTCTTTTGAATGGGGCCATCCTAATAATGCATATTTCACTGTTTTCTGCGGCCGATTCTTGAGAGTAAAAATGTTAAAGAAATGTCAAAACACATATGCCAGTTCTTATCAAATTATTACAAAATCATTATGAACTACTAATGTAAGATTATTGTCCATATGGTCGATAGCAATCCATTAAATATCATGTAGCTCCCACATTTATCTGTAATGACACATTATTAAGTAAGCACGTATATGATTTTAGGAACGCATCTTGACCTTTACAATCTCTACCGTCGTCATAGTAACCAGATGGACATGCTGAACAATTGTAGGTACGATTGAGTGTCTTCTGTTCAGCTGCAGACAACTTGGTACAGTTTCTACCGTGGGAGCAAGGACTTGCAGCACAACCATCAAACACGTTCTCACAATCGATTCCTGTAATCAACAGATATTTTACTCGTGGATTCTTAAAAAAGAATTACTACACTACAGTAGAATAATGAATATTGAAATCATTTTAAACCTGTAGCGCACCAAAATGTGTTTTGCTATGTGCCTTATTCAACATAAGTTTAAATAAAGACTTTTGATTATTGACCTTCATTTCAGACCGAAACCGATGTAAATGATTTTAAAACACAATATGTTCATGATTATACTACTACTACTACTACTACTACTACTACTACTACTACTACTACTACTACTACTGCTACTGCTACTGCTACTACTACTACTACTGCTACTGCTACTACTACTACTACTACTACTACTACTACTACTACTACTACTACTTCTACCACTACTACTACCACTTCTACTACTTCTACTACTTCTATTTTTTTTTCTAAAACATGTGAAGTCCACCTTAGAAATTCTGTCTTCCAAAGAAGTTCATATTTAAATCAAGAATCATTTTTGTTATTTCATTTTGTTAACCATTGCTACATTCAAAACTTTTAAATAAGAAAATAATGATATTTCTCCTTATAATAAAATATTGTTTTCTATTGATTTAAATAGTTTGAAGAAAACAAAGTGTTAAACCTTCATATCCTGGGTCACAGGAGCAGACAGAGTATTTGAAGTATTGTGTAGATCTGCTATCTTCCCGAACTTCCCCCGTGCAGTGACCATGTTTGCTACATCCTGTACACAGGAGCACATTCATGTTGAATACCGAAGACGATCGTCCGTCATCATTCTTTGAAATAACCCTTTAATATGAAATGAATAATCTTTAATATCAAATGAATAAAAAAGTGAAATGTGCTATCAGGAATCATCACACACAGAAAACACAGCCTCCACACGCATCCGAAACGTAGAGAGGAAACGAGAGCATTTGTTTATAAGATTATCTGTTTTAAATAAGACACCACAAAAAATTACCCAAAAAAGTGAACATAAAGTTTCTTACTGCAGTTTTACATAAAGAGTATTTTAAGATAAAAATAAATAGATGTAACGGGAACTTTGAAAGCCACCGAACACGACAAATACGAAGATATTGCAAGCTCGGTTTGCTTGAGCCTTTTTATGGGCAATATTGGAAATGCTTATTACTGCCCTCGCCGCCTAGACCTGGGTTTAGCGCAATTCAATATTTACACAAATAAGCAGTACAAAATCAAAGTGCAGTTTTAGATAAAGAAGATTTTCATACACAAAGGTGTTTCTTTACATACAACGATTTATTTAAAATAACCAAAACAACGATTGTAGACTTCTCGCGCAGATGTATCTATGAATTACCACCAACGTAATGTTCACTTGACCTTAACCTTAATTTAAGAAAATTAAAGTAAACACGCATTGTTTAAGAATGCAGGGTATGTGTTCTTTTTGAATCATGTGTATATAGTTCTATGAGTGATTATTGTTTGATAAGGAGATAATTCTATAGATTCTGATCTAAGTATCCAAACACAGATATGCATAATCGGCTTTGTGAAAATTCTTGGCTGTATTCTGAGTTTATTCAATCCTAGCATACATAGTAAATAAATACAACTGTATACACGTATGAGATACATAGCTATACAATTTATTTTTATCCGTTAGTATTCCATTACTGCCCATGGACAGACTCAATCAACAAGCCTGCAGTATTTTATACTTGTCGTGTTTGGTGGCTATCAAAGTTCCTTTTCATCTTTTTATCAAGTTAAATACGAACATTAGCATGCGTTTTATGTTAAGTCGCATTTCTGTATAATTAGCAGTTTCCCACTGTCAATAAAAACTTAAAAGAGATCAAGTTCAATGTATGCACAAAAAGTAACTCATTATAATTACTTAATATCAACTGGAGAGCTTGTGTTCTGTACGTAAGTTACACTTGACGTGCTCCTGTCAAATTTAGCACCGATATTATTTTCGATAAACTCAATGTTGTCGTTTGCACTGTATTTAACTACACAGGATACGTTCTGACCTAGGGTTACATTCGCGGTATTGCATCCCACCAGAGTCGGTGCTGTAATAGCTGGAATAATGAAACAAGCAATATAAATTAAATTTCATCTGACGTCTCTGCCAAAAGATAAAGGTTTCGGCTTATAGTCTAGTATCTATACTAGAATATATTCATCTGACTTCACACTTTTACTTCCAATAATTTGGATATAAGTCGCACGTTAACAGTCGGCGCCGAAGGCATCCACGGAACATTAGCTTACATTCCTCACAGGTGCCCACTTATACACATGGGTGGAGAGAAGCATGACAGGCTAAATTACTTGCTCAAGGAAATTAGCGGCCGGATTGGGGCTCGAACCAGGGGCCCCTCGATCACTTAGCGAGCTTTTTACAAGTGGACTACCGATGCCATACTTTTTTCTTTACTGTTCTTGAAACAAGAGGTTTAAGAAGCGTAATTCATATCGTGAAATATTAAACCAATGAAGTATTTACTTCCGATGATTAGCTTTTGCTCTCTAAATTTGTTTAAATGATCCTTTGAAAAGTTTTGTCTTTAAGGCAAATTTGCTATGTATGTGAAAGCAAAACTTTTGGTTACATAACACTGTATATTACTAACAAGGCCGAATGAAATGATATAAACTACGTTGTTAGCATTTTTTAATACTATTGGTCCACTCTTTTATAAATAAAATGTGTGAATCATATTTATAAAGTAAATCGTATTACATCAAGCCAATTTAAATCGTACCTAATTGAATACTATTCTCAGCGGCCTGGACCTTAAGATTATTTGTAGCTTTGGCAACTTCCGGTTTCTCAGTAAACACATAGTCGAACACACACTCCTTGTTCTGTGATCCATTACACACTCTCTCAGCTTCTGTTATCTTGGCCGGAGCTGCTTCATCTAGAAATCTTGGTACATAACTGTCATTATGGTAACTCGAGTGGTTCTTTCCTTCTTGATATACAAATGCTGAGTTATGTTCGTCAATCGACCCTGAAATATTTTTACAGTGTACTTGATATTGTATTATATTATTTCATTTGATCACACTAGAAATTAAATTAAATTTCCTTTAAGTACAACAATAATAATAAAAAAATGAAGAGCATAATTTTGTATTTATTTGGATGTGTAGTTTAATTAATATCTCTTTACATATTAAAAAAGGCAGAACTACTTTCTGCACCACCCTTAAAGACAACCTATTTTTTACCTATTTTTTAAGCTAGACATTGGATATTCTTAGCGTTTGTAAAAGATTTCAAATGACACATTTACCCGCTGAAAATATCAACATTACATGTAGGAAAATCATTGTTATGTTTTAACTGCATTCCGTTATCCCTTTTAGTAATTTGTTATATAATAAATCTCTGAAAATACCTGGTCCCCCAAATCATAAAACTAAGACTGAAGACCAATCTCAAACCTAAATTATCTGATTAATAATAATTATGCTTTTTATTTAAGTGTTGTCTCCTGTCTCAGTTTTATGACCGTAAAAAAGCAGAGATTGAAATAAGGAGAAGTGCGCTCTTACATGTCATTCCATAGTCAAAGATTCGTCGTTCGGTAATATTTGCCGGTAAAACAGATCCGTTTGGCATTGTAAAATCATTATTTGGGTCGCCATCATAATTTCCAAGGAGTCCTCGAACTTGTCCGGTCCGGTTACGCAGTGTCTGGGGAACTAGTGTATTCAGAGATAACATTCCAGCTTGTACGGAGATGTTGAGTGAAATACCTGAAATGTAATTTGCATATCCCTGTATACTGAACATTTATTAGAAATCTTATTTTTATAAATTATATACAATACCGTAAAACAATTACATCCATGTTATTTACATATAACAGGTTAAAAAAAGAACAACATATACTTTTAATTATATCTAAATATTATATTTCCAAACATTCAAGGATTTGAAGAGAGAATAATATTTGAAATTTCATTGAAAAAGGCATGCTTCGAATTTTTTTAATAATCATTAAATTCTAAAACCCCAGATTCAACACTGCTTAGAATATATGCAACTGCCTCGAGCTTCTAAAATACTACTAAATCGTTCTTTATTTTTCACTATTTTCAATCTATAAAATAAGTCCTAGAAATGTACTAGTTTTGAAGCATACCGGTTATCGAAAACAATACATTTAGTGCACCATCTCTTTTAGCCAAATACAGATTGTTGTCGGGCGTCGTATACTCAAATACATTATCAGTGTTCTCGACGTTGTAAGCGTTTGTTAGATCAACTTTGTTCGCGAACACATTGAGCCCTACAATGGGAGACAACCCGTACTAACAAGAAATTATCAAAATAATGCATAACAATAACAAATGTAATAAAAGAAGTTTTTTTAAATAAGTCAAATGTTGCAGCTCCATCAATAGAGTGGCTGCTAAATGATTAATTTTCCTAAACTGTATAGACAATTCCAAAGCCATATAAAACGGAGTATAAACCATCCTTTTCCCCCAAAAGGATTGTTCAAGTATGTCTTATCACTGCCCCCACTGTGACAATGAATAATATTCTGCATGGTTTGGAAATCAGCAAATTACCATCAAGGATGTTAACTGATAACTATGATTACATGAAATGCGGAATGTAGTAACATCATAATAGGTATGTGTGTTGATTACTTATATCAAATCACTATAATAACAAACTCAAACACAGTAGCAGGCCAGAAAATGAAATGCACATTTAAAGAAAACAAAACAAAACAAACAAAAACCTTTCGTTGTTAAGTTATGTAAAGTCATTTTTGCTCACAGTTTTTAAAACTTAAACAATCATGCAGATCTCGTCCTATATCCTAAATGCTGTCAACTGGCCATGCCCATGATCTATTAGCTAGCCTTGGGAAAACATTTTTCAGTCTTAATTGCAGAATTATTATGGCAATCTACCTGTTTTGGCTTTGTTCAACTCAACATGCACAGATGAATTTGAAGAATCTTTTGCAGCGAAAGCACTGAACACTGTTGCATCGGAGAGGTTTCCGTCTTGTTTTAAGGCGCGTTCTGTTCTGGCTTGGAGATCAAATGTGAAATTGTCTGTACGTATCTGGAGCATTGTAAACTCTCCTAAGCCGTTGAAGGTAAAATTCAGTCCATCAAGCGTTTGAAAATGCGGATCTCCCCAAAACGTTCCTGAAAAAAGAATTCAAGATATAAAACTTGCACCAGATCGAACATCTTATAATGCGACACATATTTCTGCACCTGGTTACTCTCTAAACCAAAGAGTGTTTTCAATTATACACTATTGACTATTACGGATCTTTGATCTACTGTTTTTAAAAGTAGAATTATTATTTTCATTAACTATGCTATTATTTGTTATGGTGAAGTAAGGGGTCGCAAACATTGCAAATGGTGAACATTTCAAAAATGAATTTTGGGGGAAATACTTATAGCCCCCTAGATTTTAGTAAAGAAATGTATTTGGCTACATATAAGGATGAAGTTAACGTTTGCATGATCAATTTAGTCTAATTCGTGTTCTAATTTCCATGAACATACTGAAACAAAAGAAATACTGTTTGCATGAGAACTCTGAAATTCATGGACAATATACCATGGCAACTCATACCTAAAATAAGTATAATTATGCTGGTCTACAATGTTTAGTGCCAATTCGTCAAAATAATGTTAAGGTTTTCAAAAAATTAAAAACAAAAACTTATTTCAGGGTTCCTACTTTCGGTTTGAAGTCAAACATTTGATGTACCTTTTCAAAACTCGATATTTAATCCCACTGGCAGACCAATAAAAATGAAGAAATTTACTGTCACCTGGCTGTATTTAAGTTTTGATGCTCAAGTTGTTTGAAAAAATGCTTATTTACATAGAACTGACACACACGAAAAAGAAATACCGTTTGCACAAGAAGTCTAGAATGGATGTCTAAAAATGATATAGGTTTCACGTAAACACTTATTTACAATATTTTGCAGTCATCTGTCAAAATAATGTCAGAAATTGTAAGTAGTACATTAATAGCATCCCACCAGATATAAAATTATGCATTGGCTTTCTATGTTATACCTCAATATATATCTATTATTAATTTGATATTAATACTGTTTAAACCAACAATATTCTAGTTAGCTAGTAAAACCCCAATGATAACAGTTTTGTAAGTTTACCGAAATTGTACGGTGACCGTTGATAGCAGCTACCAGAAGGCCTAAGCTTGTAAAACAGATTGCAGTGGTCGGATTGTACACAACACTTGTCCTTAGGAAGAGCATCATTCCAGAAGTTTTCTGCGGGGTATTTTTGAGGATGATAGAGCTTGAAACTGCCAGCCAATGGTCGTTCATACACCCAGGACCACGTTCGCAAGTCGTAGCAGCAGGACTAAATACAAGAAAGAAAACACATTTATGATCACCATTCATACTTACATTTTTGTACACACTAAATATTCATTCATTTAAACTACAAAATTAAAATAAACATTAATCCCTAGTATGTATTCTGGCTAGGAAATCTGTCAGTTTAGGTTTGTTAAAAACATTCCAAACATCTACAAACGTTCATAATTTCCGAAGTTGACTCCAACAAGCAAAAATTTAAATGTAAATGGGTCTCCATTTAACACTTCAATAACAATTATTTTCGCCTTAGTAAACTACAGTTGGCGCATGTCAGCAATAATGTTTGCATCAAAATGATAACGTTTCAGATAATATCTCCAAGTATCTAAAGATCGTCACCTTAGATAATGAATTGCATGCATTTAATATACCAAATTGTTTAGTCATACATGAAATCGCTGCAAAGGTATTGTTTTAATGACGTCGGCGAACAAGGTATGTATACATGGAACTCAGAACAAAGGAGGAGTAATGATACGAAGATTAAGCCTTACAACTGTGTCGTCAGTTGACTTATGAACGACAGATATTGCGATTGGTATATCATCCACTGTTGAAAATTTAAGAACGCGGGAAAAAAGAACACAACGGTATGAAAGACAGCTTAGCGTTAAGGAAATGTTAAACCATCAAATATTAAAATATAAATATTTTATATATTCGTATTCGTACAACATATACTATTATTAGCTCTATATCAATAATTTTAAGAAAAAATAGTTTAGTTAAAAACCCATACTTTTCCATACTGAGCGAAATTTCCTGTTGGTAGCATGTCCACGCATGCATACTTTACATCGTTTCTGCCTCTTTGCAAACCTATTCTCCAAAACCAAGGATCATATCGAGCTAACCAAATATCACATGGACATTCTGGCATCAGACTCGCTAGGTAATCGAATCTTTGTCGTTCGTCTTTGTTATCATTGTACCATTTTATACAGTCGACTGCATGGTTATCAATTGACCTTCCACCCGTTATCATTGGTTTGAATATTATCCCAGCGACATCTATAATTATGAAACATTTGTTATGTCGTTTATTTAAAAAAAATAATCATGTTTCGTACATAGGCATCAGTTTTACATTCTTAACAGAAGAACATGTATCTGTATAAGTAACCCTATTACAGTATACGTACAAGTGTATATTATACAAATAAATACTAATGTTGAGGTCGATATGTAGTTTTGTGGACCTGGGTAGTGTGATATCGACCGAGGACGCACAACTACATATTGACCTCAACATTAGTATTTACTTGTTATACAATATACCTTAAAGGTAGTTATTAATTCCCGGGGTAGTTATCACTTTTTTCGGACTCGCGAGTACGGAGCTCTCGACCAATCAGAATGCTTTAAATTCATAGGGTATATGATATTAAGTGTTAGTGCAAATTATGTGTCCTCCTTGAATGGCCTAGAACGGAAATGCAATGGAAAGACTTCACCGTTTATTATGCCATTGACGTAAAAGTTTCAAATCTTACTCATGCACTGCATAAAACAACACAGAGAGAAATTCGTTTCCTTTTTTTCAATTTTATAATACATAAATAATGAATATTATATAAAAATATATAATTATAAATTCGTTACTAAACTTCATACATATCGCTGCAAACACAAGATCTCGCGTTTCATAATAATTCTTTCCCACACTGATTTAGAAAAAGTCTGAAATAAATTCATTTTACATTTTAGCATGTAAATAAAAACATTATTTAATAGAATAAATAGTAATTGAAAAAGATATTTCATAAATAGATCAAGTACATGTTCAATGTAAACGGCTCAAGAAATAGACCCTTTTTGCAATTCCCTTCGTATGTTTTTGAGATTTAAATATATTTTATTATAAGAATTTGTTACCTAATTCTGATTTGTTGACGGTATTAATAGTGATATCCAGCTGCAGCGACTGGGAAGAGAAAGCTAACGGATGAGTATATATTTCTCCTGAATCAAGGGCGTATCCGACAAACACCTGTTCACATTGTTTGTTTGATGAATCGTTCTCACTCCATTGCATTTGACCTTGACCATATATGTTAAAGACATATGTTCTTCTGCCATCTGACACAATCACAACTTGGAATGTTGACGTCTGTTGGGGAAAAGTATAATGTGCATTGATTAAAACACAAATTATACAATATTGCAGATTTGGTCTGGTTGAACCTGAACATGGGTTGTATAATGCATATAATTTGAATACGTATAGGTTAATAAATGGGCAAGCAGTGCCACTTGCCGATAATAGCCCTGCCATTTCATAAGGTAATGCACTGACCTTGAATAACGCTTCCGGTCGTTACGTAAATTTGTTACTATTTATAGTAACACATGTAATAAGATCAGATAAACGCTAACACAACTATAAAGAGCGGTAAAATGAATTGTGTACTGTAAAGATTTCTCCACCACGAAAGTGTATCAAACACTTAAAACAGACGGTAGCCAAGTTTTTTCTTAAACCGATGGTCATATTTATGTGATATAATGTAATGTGTACACTATATAAATGAAACATGATAATGACAACAGGGAAGAAATATCTATTACAATGTACCACGAGAGGCTTCTATACTTCAATTGTAAATTATCTCGACTATAAAATTACCTAATTATCGTACGAACGAGTTACCATACAAAATTATTATGAAAAAAGTGATATCAGAAATTGCCACACCGAGAAAACACATCCTCCACACGGAGCCAATGGTACCTAGGAAAAGAGAGCATGTCTTGTGTTTATATGAAGATCAATAAGAAACCACAAACAATTCTCTAAAAAAAAGAGAACCTGTGAGATTCGTTTTACTTAGTAAAGTTTCGTATACGACGTTAAATTAAATTGCATTTAAAACCTACCAAATATTAACTAAGAATTTAATATAAATAAGAAATATTTGTTAATATTAAGCATACCCTTACGACGTTGAATACCTCCCTTGCACATCTCGTATCGGTCCAAGTTGCTATTAACAAAAAGCTTGTTTTAAACTCCGAAATGCTTGCAAACTTGTTTACGATTCCTTCGATATAAGCAATTAGCCCAGAGTTTGCCCTCATTTTGTCGTATGTATTCAATATATCATATGTTCTATAGTACACAGGTCCTGAAGTTCTGGTATCAATAGCACCATGAAATGGTGCAACGATTGTTCGACCATTTAAAGTAATTGAAACACTTTCCTTGTTAGGCGGTGTAGGATTACTGTATATGTTGTCAAATGTCACCATTCCATTCTTACATACCTACAAGGTAAATCTTAATTAGAATTTAATTTCAAAGCAAACAACAACATTATTAATTTATTAGTAAAGTTTTCCAAATTAATAATAATGATGATGAAAACATACTTGCTTGTTTTTAGTTTATATTTTTATCATGCATGCAAATATTTCAAATACACCTTACGATTTTTACAATATGTAAGGAACACTTCTTTTCTACTTACAAAAACATCTGTATGTTTCTTGTTGAATAAAGGCACTCCTGGGCTAAATGTTAGTTTAGGACCACAATCCCATGAAGCGGGTATAGTTGCATCGTTTTCATTAACACCGTACGGTAGTAAAGGCACTGCAATATGTATCGTTTTATTATTATTAACCAGCGAAGCTGGTTTTACTAATCAAAATTCTAAAACCGCTATCAAACCAAAACGAGGCACTGGCAACCGGCGATTTACGCATTTCAGAGTAATCAGAGCAAGCAAAGTAGTCTAAGTTTCCTGTTACGTGTTAAAGTTAGCTCTTGCCACGTTAGTATCGCTAAAAGAATACTTGACTGTTTCACTGCGCTGTCCTTAATTCAGAACACAATCGACAACAGTAAACCAATTTTATCTGGGTTGTAGCCGCCAGGGATTCTTTAATAGCGAGCCATAGATATAT